>JARBEQ010088249.1:0-14201 GCA_030265355.1 Tritonia tetraquetra | reverse complement strand
CCTCGAGTGATTCCTAGTGTTTTCGAGTGTTTCCTAGTGTTTTCGAGTGTTTCCTCGAGTGTTTCCTAGTGTTTCCTGGAGTGTTTCCTAGTGTTTTCGAGTGTTTCCTAGTGTTTTCGAGTGTTTCCTAGTGTTTTCGAGTGTTTCCTAGTGTTTTCGAGTGTTTCCTCGAGTGTTTCCTAGTGTTTTTGAGTGTTTCCTAGTGTTTTCGAGTGTTTCCTCGAGTGTTTCCTAGTGTTTCCTAGTGTTTCCTCGAGTGTTTCCTAGTGTTTTCGAGTGTTTCCTCGAGTGTTTCCTCGTGTTTTCGAGTGTTTCCTAGTGTTTTTGAGTGTTTCCTCGAGTGTTTCCTAGTGTTTTCGAGTGTTTCCTAGTGTTTTCGAGTGTTTCCTCGAGTGTTTCCAAGTGTTTTCGAGTGTTTCCTAGTGTTTTCG
The DNA here is from genome assembly GCA_030265355.1 of Tritonia tetraquetra. Lineage (NCBI taxonomy): Eukaryota > Metazoa > Mollusca > Gastropoda > Nudibranchia > Tritoniidae > Tritonia > Tritonia tetraquetra. Next base: position 13,770 of record JARBEQ010088249.1, on the reverse strand, counting down.
AGAAAAATAAACACCCAAAGAGGGGAAAGAGAAAATTGCCAAAAAAGCCGAACATTCTAACAGGATCTTTAAAAAATGCTAAACGACTTCTAAAAATTCCAGATTTTTGTGATTTGGCATTAAAAATGCCAAACTGACTAAATAAAGGCTTGAAATTCGGGTCGACCCAATTGATTATAACCAGTTGACCCGTAGATCCAGTTAATTATAAAGCAAGTCGGTGCCCAGCTTTATTCGTTTTACGACGGCATCAGTTTATATTAGAAGACGTGCCATCCATATTTTGGGTAAAGTTATGTGCACCCGTCAAATCCCATACCTACTCATGATGCAAATTATTCGATCAATTTCAGTTAACTTTCATATCTAATTGAAACAACGGACACATTCGTTTATGCCCATTTGTTCATGAATAACACTGTAATTTCTTGCGTGTTTCTGATTTAACTTAATCAAGATTTAGACCATCGTATCTAAAAAGTTAAAAGCTGATGGCCAAGAAGGCCACAGAGTCAGCCACAATTACATTTCATATAGTTCCAAAAGTTTGGCGAGGCCGGCAGGCGGGGGTTCGATTCCTCACTTCTGCATGTCAATTTTCTTCTTTCTCTTATGCTTATTTTTCTGGCACTGTTACATTATTCTTTCATTTCCTAATTATAGTACTTAACTGTACTATTGCCGTATCTATGTCGTTTATATTTGTTTGTTGTTATTGTTGTTGTCCCGCCAAGAGCATGTGATCATAGCCTACGGCATGACTCGCATGGTAAAAACTTGACTGTCGTCTGGCGGTGGCCCACTGGTCTAAGTAGGTTTCCTCATATCGCTCCAGAAGTTTGGCGAGGCCGGCAAGCGGGGGTTCGATTCCCCACTTCGACATGTCAATTTTCTTCTTTCTCTTAGGCTTATTTTTCTGGCACTGTTACATTATTCTTTCCTTGTTTATACATTTTATACGGGTCTTCCCACCCGACCAGCTGTAACTGTAAGGACTCGATACCCTATTCCCAATTGATCCAATTACGCAGGCTGTGCCAAGACTACGAAGATTATGCCACGTAAGGCAACGAAATGCTTTACTTTTTTCCGGACACGAAATTACCCTGAATCTGGGCCGTGGCGCGAGAAACTAACATCAGCAGAGATCAGGCAATGACATCCACCCGGAATAGGCACAGTGAGCGCAACCAGGACAGATCAGGAGAGCCTCAACCAAGACTTGCAGAAGCTACAAGAGTAGGGAAATCAAACAAGCGCATTTATATCAAGAAACCCAGAGGGTTGCCCTATCATTTCTGCTTCAAAACTTGGTGAGGCCCATTCTTGAGTACGCCAATAAAATCTCGGACCCCTACCTAAAGAAGTTGACAGAAAGATAAGAAAATGTTCGCCATAAACAAGCTCAAATGACCCTCTTAAAGAGATTAGATATGGAATCCTTAAACATCAGAACAAAAGCAAGCAAAATGAAATCAATGAATAAAATTATGAACAATATCTTTGACGTTAAAATACAAATAGAGTTAACAAAGAGGTCCACCAGATGAAACAGCAAAAAGATAATGATCCCGTCTTCCCGAATTGATGCCCACTTCCACTCCTTTCCTCCGTCTGCCGCCCACTTATGGAACTAACTCCCTTATGAAGTTGTCGAAACTAACATTGAGGACTTCACCACCATTCTTCCATGTCTTGAGCTTAACTTCTGAACCATGTTTGTCTCGTTGCCTGTGTGCATGTAGATTGGTCCTCTATTACAGAGGTTACTGCACCAAGAAGAAGAAGAAGAAGAACCCTCTTTAACAGCCACTCGCATAACAATGCAATCCGTCGAATCCCACGAGGCACTGCCGCACGCCGCAAGAAGACGAGGGGACCAAATAGATTTTCTCTAGTCCCCCACTGATGGCGTCGTGATCGCAACCTGGGGGACCTCCCGTCATAAGCCGTTTCAGCACGGAAACAGACCCTATCCAGACCAGGGCCCGTCCCTGTGGACGCCGTACTTGCAAAACACATACCGACTTGTGCGATGCAGAGACTCCACCAGTTACCCCAAACGGGTGTGGCAAATCAGAGAGAGCTTTACTTGCACCGACCGGAATTTAGTGCACGTCATTCGGTGCAAAAGATGTCAGAAATGCTACGTGGGCAAGCGATTGGGGACCGGTTCGTACAACATTTGTAAGATGTTTCAAATGACGCTGACAGACCGGTCGCCATCCATTGCAACAGTCCCGACCATGGCGGCCCATCAGACATGAACGTTTATGTCCTTTGGGTGTGCCACACGGACAAATCAGGGAGAAAATCTACGGAGATCCGTTTTATTCTCTAGCTTGGTACCCTCCACTCGCAGGAATGAATATCCGTCTAGATCTCGGCTAGGGAGAACGACTTCTACTCCTTGTGATGTTGGCTGGGTAACGCGAGGAGCAGGAGGGAGCCCTACGAGATCTAAGACATTGGCAGTTGGCAGGAAGCAACCGCCAAACCAGACTCCTACAGAGCCCCCGACGAGGTCTTTGCACCATTCTTGGGGCTTACACACATCTTTTCCAATCCCTCTAGTGTAAACGCCCCGCGCAACACTTCTAATGAACAATTTTTTTAGGCTTGACAACTTTGCTTGTTCTAAACCTACCTTATTTTGATTTAATTGATATTTCATTCTGTTTGTGGTTGACTTTGTAATTGTTTGTATTTTTGCTGCTGTTTGCTGAATAAGGGTAATACCTGAAACGTTTTGTGTCCTTGTATTATTGTTTTATTAGAAGTTTTAAAAAAATATTTATTTTCTCTACTGTTCTAAAAAGTATAATTCTAATGAAACGATCACCGCTCAAATTGTGATTTTATTCGTGGAATTCAGAGAAAAAAGGACTTTCTCTTCATATACATATTGCATTTGATAATTGTTCCTTTCTTGGGGTATCTTATTCGGTCGGTTCATATTCTTCCATGGGAAAAACCCCCAAATTGAAAGTAGGTAGGTACACCAATGATTGGGTACACGCAGAAAGTGATTTTTCAAGGAAAGGTAAGTCAAGCCAACTGTGTACGATGAAAACTTGAACTGTAATCAAACTTCCGTTTTGAAGAAAAACAGTTGATTTTACAAGGTACTCCCAACAGTCTCTGAGTCTTTCTTGCTGTCTTCTGATGTTTTTTTCTAACTTTGTGTGTATTGATATAAGCCACATGTGCAGCCGATAAGATAAAGTGATTTAGGTACTCATTAATGCAGTCTTTGTTCTCAATCGACTGGTCACTCTAATATCGAAACCTCCTAAGCGCTGTCTGGGGCTCCACATCATTCAAGAAATGTGAGATTCGAGAGTTGCAAGATATAAAAGTGGTGCAAACTTCTTAGTCTATCTAAGCTATTAGACTGTCTGGTTATCGCAGAGAATAGTAGTATCAAGAAAAGGAATGTTGTTTTTTTAAAATTCAGAGTAATGTTTAGGGTTCAGGTAGCTCTATATATGGAAAGTCATCATTGTTTCATTGCAATGCAGTCACTTTCTCGTCCACTTATGAACCCTAAAGTAAAATCTAAACATATTCTGAGTGGAAAAACTTTTTGTGACATATAAGAAGATTCTCCAGGATAACTGACAGGCTTGATAATCTAGATGGGTTGTGTCAGAGGAGGAAATATTTAATAATAGTCTTAGTTTGTGGGTAAATTTTGAACAGTGCATCACATCGGGCCGTCAGGACAGTGTCAGTGACACTTAGAGGTCTATCCTGGTTTGTTCTATGCCAAAGGACCATACCTAACGTTCTGACAAAAGGGTGACAACAATCTTCTTGTATAGACTTACAGACCGTCTCTGGTGTGTTTGAGCAACTTGGTGAATTTCACAATTTAAATAAATGAGAATGAGTCTACAATTTCTTTGAACTCGGTTCTTTGAAACCGGTGAGGTTTCTTTGAAACCGGTGACAGTGTCAATCTTTGGTGGGAGGTAGTTCCACAGGTGGACAGTCAATAGGAAAAACGACTGGCCAGTGGCTTTGTAGTGATGAATGAGGAACTATGGATTTTTGGCCATGGCCTCTGGTTGATCCAGCCTCACAGGGCAACAAAATATCCGACTCCACTCTGCAAGTTCATTTATAATGAGCATAAAGCATGGTGGTTTTTTGGCTTTTTTCCTGTGTTGTTCCAAAGTCAGCCACCTCAGCTTCTTCATCATTTGTGTGACACTGCTGGTGGTCCTATAGTTACAGATAATAGCACAGGCTGCTCTCCTTTGGACCATTTTGAGTTCCTTTACGTTTTTCTGGGTGCTCGGATCACATGGGACAGGCATACTCTATGATTGACCTGTCTAATGTTGTATAGCATCTAGCCTTGATTTGACTGGGACATCTTGATGTTTATGTTTAGAAAATTAAGCATTGATATTTTTCACTTTCTTAGTTATAGTGCCTATATGATGGTTTAAAATATTTAGGCAGAGGTATTTAGCCGACTTGACGGTTACAAGGGTTGACCCGTGTATAATATTATAATTGTTGATGATTGGATTTCATTTGTTTGTCACACGCAGTACCTTGCATTTGTTGGGATTGAATTGCATCACCCATGTACTTTCCCATTACTGTAAATTGTCAAGGTCTTTCTGGGGGATTGCATCGTCCTTGTTCTGAATTCTTTATACAGTAGACACTCGTCAGCGAATAGTCTGGCTTTTGATGTAACCAAATCAGGGCAGGAAGATCATTGATGTAAATAAGGAATAGTAATGGCCCCATTACTGTTCGCTCAGGGACTCCGGATGTTCCATTGGCTGTATTTGAAATTTTGTCGTCTAGAACTACTTTCTGTGTTGGGCCCTGTAGAAAACTTACAAGTACAAGCCATTTGAGTTCCATTGTATGCCATAATTGCTTTTTTGAGAAGTCAAGGAGCACGCAGTCAATTTGGTGTCCTGAGTTTAAATTAGCCAACTCCTGGATGGTGTTGATAAGTTGGCTCTCAAGGTGGCTTATCATGTGACTGTGGAGGAATGCTCAATGATCTTACTGCATATGCATGTAAAGGATACAGGTCTGTAGTTTGATGCTCTAGCTCTATCTCTTTTCTTGAAAAGAGGTGTAATTTGTGCTTCCTTTCACTGGTCAGGTATTTTACCTTGGGTTAACCAAACTCTGAAGATGGTTGTCAGTATAGGTGCTATTTCAGCCGACAGTTCTTTCAAAAACTTTCCGTGAATTTGGTCTGGACCAGTTGCCTTATAAGCTTGCGCACTCCATCTTCGTAAATGGTATCGCTGGGTGATAACCCCCTTCTTTGTCAGGAACATTGTAAGCATCTTCAATTGAAATTTTTTGGGGATTGGAATCATAGTCGTCAGTTAGCATGCTTGAAATGTATGAATTGAAATTGTCATGGCTTGCTTTCTGGGTTTTCTTTTATATCTTCCTAAATTTGTCCCTATCTTCATGTTTCCTTTTTTGGGTGGGGGGGGCTTTGTTGTACGCTCTCTTCTTTTGTCTTGATAGTCGTTTTATATTGGTGTTGATCCATACCTGGTTGTGCCTCTGTGATGTCATCTTGGCGGGTACATGTTTTTCTACCCTGTTAATGCAATTATTTGAAAAGGATTGCCACATAATATTTACATCAGTGTTCTCGTTATGATGTGCATGGAACTCGTCTGTGTAGCTTCACATGTCTATGCATAGGTTATTCCTGTTTGGTGGTTTTCAATATTTGGCCTGGACCCTGGTTTCAATAAAGTCGATTGTATTGTGGTCACTAATGCCAGGGGTACCGAAGCATTTATTGACAAGGTTTTTGGGCGGCTGGTTTAAAAAAGTTCAAGGGTGTTATTTTCTCTCATTGGGAAGTTAACTATTAGAGAAAGTCCGAGATCTGCCTTCATTTTTTATAAAGTGACATATCTCGTCTGGATAATAATTTTTCCCGCAAATTGTGTCTGATTTCCAGGTAAATTTGCATCTCCACCAAGCCAGATAGTTGACAGTGGGTATTTGTGCACAAGTTTCCGCATGTCTTTGCATATATATACATGCAGCGTGATCTTTGCTGCGGTTCGGCTGTCTATAGAAAGACGCTATTATTAGTGGTGACTTTGCATATCCTTCCACTTGCACAGCAACCAATTCACTCTCAAATTTCAAATTGACTTTAATTTCACATATGATGAAGTTTGACTTTATGGCAATCAAGACGCCTCCATATCCAATGAAATGATATAATCTTGTCAAGCTTTCAAATCAGCACGCCTGTCTTCAAAGGGGAGTCAACGTTTATTGTTATAGAGACTATTCTAAGTCCAAGTGTCTAAGGCTAGTCTACCAGTTCAGTATATTTTTTTTCTCCTATCTATAGATGTTTATATTCTATGCTATGGCATACGTATTGAATGAGGTGCTTTGCTCAAATCAATTTTATGTGATAGTTCTGTTCAGCTCATTCATGGGAACTTACGGAAGTGAAAGAAAAGAAAAATAATAGATTGTTCTGAACCATTTCCACTAACTCAGCCATGCAAAACTATTCTGTATTGATGGGACCTATGTGTTGTTTGTTTCTTTGTTTGTTTTTTGGTTGTTTTTTTTTTTGGGGGGGGGGGGGGGGTTAATAGCAAATATGTAATTTTTTATAGTTTTGTATGAGTGATTCTTGATATCATCTGTCATGATTTACTTTCAGCAATGAGTACTACAAGGCACTGGTGTGTACTGCAGGGCATTTACAAGTCTAGTTGTGTGGGGATTTTTTATGTCACTCCGTTTTTGTGGGATAAAAGTTCATGATTTTACAAAATAATTATTGAAAACCTTTATCTTTTTTTGAATTCAGGTTTTTATCATGGCCGAAAGTTTTGATGCTACGAAAGCTACAAGCGATCTTAAGCAGTTGTTAAATCTGACCAAATTAACACATCAAAATGATGCACAGAGTAATGATACTAAAGCAAAAACACATTCAAGCAAATCTAGTGGAAAAGATGCTGAATCTGAACACTCAAACATTAAGGAGAAAGAACAAATGGATTATGCCCCAAAAAGTTTGACTGATAGTTACAAAAAGGACCATACAACTTCAGCAGAATCTGATTTTAAACAAAAGGGTAAATCAGATTCTACACCTTCAAACGGTGACAAATCAAAAAAACAGAAAGGCAAGCCAGAAAGACAATTAGCTAAAGGATTTGAAAAACCTTCAAGTCCTGCTGCCAAGATGTCACAAGAAGAAAAGAGAAAAAAAGATCAACTTAATGTGTCCAAAACTTATTCAAAAACCCAAGATGAGAATTCACCAGAAAGTAGTAATGCTTCTGCTCGTACGATGTCACCGAGGAATGGAGGTGGTTGGAAGACATCCAATTCAAAAAGTCAAAATATGCAGGGATATGACAGGACCAGTCAAAAAGTGAATAATAACACTGATAATGGCAGCGGCAATACAGTTGCTGCAAAAAATTTGTGGGGTATGAGTACTTTCAATATTTTATATTAACAACACTTCACTTTTTTATCACGCGCAGTCCAGCTATTCTATGTTATTTTATTTTATCATTTATTTGATTGCTTTTTAATTGTGATACTCCTAGAGGGATAACCTGTTTTACATTCTCTTTATTCAACTTAACTGACAAAAAATACTGGCGTCCTACTGATTGCCAACTTGGTTTGTTTGTTTCGATGAACTTGTCTTCTGTTAATTGTTCTTTCTCATGCTAATACTCAGTACTTTTTAAAATATAAACCTCTTTCACCCTAAATCAAATGATTTCCAGAAATTTTGCTAAGATAACTCTCGACCCAACAACATTTTTTAATTCAATATTTTTCCTCTTCATTCAAAGACAATTTAAGCAGAGAGATGCAGATAAAGTTGGATCAGAACAAGATATTTTTCCTCAAACGGGTAAGCTTTTGGTGATGTTAAAAGTTTTCGAGATTCCTCTTTCCAATGAAAGACAATTTTCTTTTTCATAATCATTCATTTTGTGATCAAACTGGTCTTAACCTGGGCTGATCATCTGCTTGCCTTATCTACCTAATCCAGAGTTCTTCCACCACTTTTCGGCAATACTGAACATGAAGCTGGCCGCATCACTCCTTAGCTGTATAAGACGGTTTGGATAAAAAAAAAAGCAAAACTGGTTTTAGAATCAGAATAAAAACATTCAGGTGTCAATTTTGAATGAGAAAACAAAAAAGTTGCCATGTATTTTCAGTCTGTCTAACCGAATAAGATGTTGTTACATAAATATTTGTCTGTATTGCAGTCAAGCGGTTAACCTGAACTATTCACTCGTTAATCATGAACATGTTTAACACTTTGACTTTGGTTGCCAAGCCTTCCTTTCTGTTTTTACTGTTGTTTGCCCGCCATTTTGTCAGGAAATCAAGAAAATCGTCTATCGAAGAAAAAAACTCATAACTTAGCCAATATCTCCACCATCACTGGGTTCCTCATCCAAAACTGATCTCAAGTCTTCATTTTTACTCTCACTATCATCGATTTCAAAGCTAGAGCATGAATTAATTAATTCTATCCTCACCTGAGTCACTTGCATCCTGTTCCTATATATATATATTACTTATTTTATTCATTGATTCGACAAGAAGTGCTGAAAAATTGAGATATTTAATTCAATGGCTGAAAAAAATCAATGAGATGAAGCAAAAGAAAAGCAATGCAAGGGAAATAACCGCAATAATTCACACAGTCGTAGAGTTTTATATTCGCTGGTTTATTAGGATCGACGTAAGTCATCATTGGTAAACAACAGTGACTTATGTTGGCAACCATAGGGTTAAGTGAACTTCTCGCAAAATCATGTTCTAAGGCATATCATTTATAATAAGTAAACATAAGCAAAAAAAAAAAAAATTGTTATAGAGTAGAGAACCAGTGGTTAAATTTTAAAAAGAAAAGTTTTATTATTGATAATATATCTACATCATTACTTTCTCGTATTATGCATAGTTTGATCACCATCTTAATGTGTGAATATTTTTCCAGTTGGATTCACATAAAAATGATAGAATGTGACTTTTGCTTTCTTTCTTTCTTTATCAATAACCTTTTAGTACCTTTCGGTGTAAGGTGACTTTTGCATGTTATCTAAATATATTTTTTGACATTATTAGTTTTGATTTTGATATGTTATTTATTCTTTGTCAATTTTATAGAAAAATATGCGTTTTCCAAATGCCAAATATTTCTGCCGTCTTTGTGAGTACCATATGGATTCAGTTGAGATTTGTGAAAAACACATTGACGACGGCAGGCATTGTCACCGGAAAGAGGTATGTGAGATTCCTATCTTATAATGGTTATCAATTTTTTAAAAATGATATCCTTAAAAGCCAAAATCATGAGGCCAATGTTTTGCTTTCGGTTGCATGAAGCAGACAAGTAGCAATATCTTGTGCTGGTCTATCACAAATTACTTTCCCATTCCCAGTTGAGAATTAACCCTGTGAGCGCTGGCCTCCCGAGTCCCTATTTTTCCCTGTACCTGAGCTCCTGAGCAAGCAACACAGAGAAACAAGGAATGTTGACACAGAGTGAATGAATTAGATATAAAAGAAAGATTGGTCAATTTTGACATGAAGGGACAAGTAACATGACATTCTTGAACATTAGTCCCATTGTTTCCAGCACCCTATCCTAATTCTGGTGATACTATCCTCATCATGTCTTTTACTGGTGCCACGCCCATTCCTTTCTTTCTTCTTTCTTATCCAATTCCCTTTTACCATTACAGTTTAGGGCCAGCACTATGAGGCTGGATTTCTATGGATCAAGATATTAAGCCAAGCAGGTGATCATCCCACTGTGACCTTTTGTGGTAGGAATTAATTTTGCCCGGACAGCTGCCTTGCGGCCTACTCTTATCGATTTTTAACTGCCAAGAGTTCTTTAGCGTGCACACGTGACCTCCGAGTTTATCGTCCATCTCTAATAGGACTAGGTTCTTTGATCCCACCTACCTGAATAGAATCAGGGGAATGGCACGCCCATTGCACCCATCTAAATATGTCGTCTTGCCATGACCTATCTCTATTAGAGCCAACACTTTTCGAAGTCACATTCAGGATAACCTCTCCCTTATTCCAATTCATCCTTATCCAAAGATATATTTTGTCCCTAAATCCATCTGCTATAGAGACTTAGCTTCCTTGTTCATAAATCACAAGGTAAATGTATGAAATCATACCTGCCAACTGTCATTGATTTTTTTATGACATCACGATTTGGGGTGAAAATCACGAATTCACGATTTAGTCCCACAAATCACGATTTTTTCATGAAATGTAATATTTTACGATTTTTTTAAAGAAAGATAAATTCGAATAAAAATTTTGACGAGCAAGAATTGGACAGGAAATATTTGCATGAATCGAGACTTGGGATTTTTTTTTTTATGAAAAGGGGCTTTCATATACAATTTCTGAACTGTTGGGGTTCAAATTCAATTTGTGAATTTTACATTAAAAGCTTTTCTGGGAGCATTTTATCTTTCTTCTGTTGGTTGTTCAACGTTTAGAAGAAAGACTCCAAGATAAAATGCCTGGTAAATGATTTCCAGTTGAAAGGTCTAACAATAATTACACATAAGCCTTGAATATTGCAATGCTTATTACACCCGAAGATACCTATGTTCCATATTTTTGTTCATTGTTTGTAATTACGCTCTCAGTCCTGTGAACTTCTTAGTTTTTTACACGTATTACATGTGTTTTGGGGTTGTCACAGATTTTTATCCAAAATCTGTCAAAATCACAGATTTTTCTGGTCTCTGTCAGGATTTTGTTTGCTTGGGGGTTGGCAGGTATGTGAAAACCACCATAAAAACAATTTTTAAATGATTGCAAGTGCTCAGATATCTTTGTTTACACATATATGTGGATGAACGCTTGTATGTTAAGCTGCTCACTGATTGGTCATTGAAAAACCACCTATTTTATAACAAGTTTGCACAAACAGGATGGAGGTGTATAGACATAGAAGCGACTGCCCGCTCAAATGGGCATACAGGTTCAACGGGTTAATGCCCATTTCTAGTTGAGTGAGGTAATTGGAGCAATGTTTCTAGACCAAGGAAACAACAAAGTGCTTGACATGGGACTCAAGTCCATAACACGTCACCTTGTTAGCAGTTATCATGTCATTCAGCAGGGATGTAGATTTCAGAATTTTTTTCAACAAATGTACCTTGAAAAACGTTTGAATTTCACTTCTTTAATGTTCAGAATATTCTTACTTGGGATGTGTTATTTCCAGGAATTTGCTAATTTTGTACGGCAGATGACATATTTGTCTTTTGATGCTATAAACATTGCTTCTTGAGTGTTTTTTAGTATTATTAATGTTCTCAGTTTAATTCTATCTTTGTCTTCAGGTAAACGACATGGATTCCACTTTACGAAATCTGCCTCCACGAACGTCAAATCATCTTGATGCTCTCACTGCAGCTGTTGAACTTCTGTATGAAGAGCATGGGCTCAAACCAGAGGATAGAGATATTAGAAGAGCCATTGTTCAACGTTTAGAAGAAAGACTCCAAGATAAAATGCCTGGTAAATGATTTCCAGTTGAAAGGTCTAACAATAATTACACATAAGCCTTGAATATTGCAATGCTTATTACACCCGAAGATACCTATGTTCCATATTTTTGTTCATTGTTTGTAATTACGCTCTCAGTCCTGTGAACATTCAAACAATCTGCACACTGAAGAGTACCAGCCCTATAATTCTCAAATCCATTAAAAAGACCAGAGCTACTTTTTAGAGATAAAATGAACAGATACAGGGACAGAGAGAATATGTAACAGACAGAATGTTGTACATAATGCTTGCATGTTGCAAATTGATTAAAAAATCGAAAAAACAACAGTAAGGGTACCTAAATAAAGACCAGGCCCATAGCTCCCAAAAAGACTTGTAGGTCATGTTCGGTATGCATTGTGTACATCGAGTTCAGGGTCATAAGGTTAAAATGATTCTTTTGTTTTTGCTATTATTATTATTTCTTTTTAAAATAGTTTCTATATTTGTGACCGAATCTGATAAACTGGAACATAAAAGTCAGAATTTATACATTTTGAGATATTGGTATCATTACCAAGGGCAGCAATTCCTCTTTTCCATGATACTGAGATATTTCCGAATGAACCTGGCAGGCATAGAATGTTATGATAATGACTCTCTAAGGGTTTTTTGTCATTATCTCAAAAGTGAATTCTCTGACTTATGAAACGTTATGGTCTATGGTAAGATTTGTGTGGAGGCAAGGTGGTCGATTGGGCTTGACAAGAGACTTCCATGGTGAAGGTCGTGGGTTCAAGTCAGGCTTCAGGCACTTTGTTTTTTCTTTGGGCGCTGAAATGACCTACCTGTGTCGATAGAGCCCTAAAACAGCAAAAAAACAAACAAACAAACTTTACTTTGTTGATTACCTCACTCCACCCAGGTGTAGAAATGAATACCAATTCTCAAATGAGATTTGGGAAAGTATTCTGTGATAGACCAACGTCGTATCCAGACAAACTGTCGCTTGTCCGCTTCACACTACCAAAACCGGCCCTTTGAGCCTCTGAAATCGGGACCTCAGACAATCGAGAAGAAATCTCAGGGAACGGAACTTTTACTACAAAATTTACCTCTGTATTCGGGAAGGGCAATCAGTACGATTTTTTATGTTGCATTGCTATTTCTTCTTAAAACAAAATTGTAGCACAACTGGATTACCCATTAGCATACTAAGTAATAAGCCGCCGAAATGCATATCCTGACTCACTGACACTTTTGTCGACGACCAATCCTCCCAGTCGAAGTGAAGTGTGAATTTATCACCGCGTGAGATTGCCATAATGCGTCAGAAGGGCTTAAGTACTCCAAACATAGGAGGAAAAACAAAAATCCCCATGACCTCAGGTAATCGAGAAACCCGGCTAATTGTGACAATTTTCTTAGGAACCGACATTTCCCGATTAGAGAGGTTCTACTGTACTACTATGATTTGTGGTAACTTCACAATTATGCGTTCAATCAAATATATAACCTTTTTTTCTTGTTGATAGATATAAGACTACATATGTATGGAACATCTTTGACTTGCATGGGTATGAAAACAGCTGACATTAATGTCAATCTTTACTCCACTGTCAAAGACATAAAGTTGACAACCCTTTTGAAAGATTCATACAGCTCAATGAAGGATCGGACAGGTCAGACTTACATTATTATGAACTTGTAAAGATATTAGTACAAAATTTGTTAAAGGAATTTAAAGGACATCAAATTTTGAATAGTTCTATCGGAGATGGACGATAAACTTGGAGGTCCAGTGTGCACGTTGCGCACATTAAAGAACCCTTGGCAGTTGAAAATCGATAAGAGTATGCCGCAAGGCCGCTGCCCAGGCAAGATTAATTCAATTTTAGTTCTGCATTATCACAGGTCCATGCCATTCTCAATAATTTGTGCAAGACTGATATTGTAGGTAATAGAAATTTGGTTTCTTCTACTCTTCTAGGCTGTATGATCTACTTGAAGCCCGAAAGGTGTTAAAAATAATAGGATATATGGTGATTTGTGCCCTCTCACTTAAAAGATCCACAACTTTTTACACATGTCAATCAATCTGCCAAGACACTGTTATGAAAGATTACCATGTATTTTGTGGGCCACAGTGGGTTGATCACCTGCTTGGCCTAATATATTGATCCAGAGAAATCCAGCCTCAGAGTGCTGGCCCTACGC
>JARBEQ010088138.1:0-14204 GCA_030265355.1 Tritonia tetraquetra | reverse complement strand
GCAACTGGAAAAACAGCTAAATGATGTAACTGTTTAAAAATGAATAATCATAAGGACACGAGTTGTCCTCTAGCAAGACTAATTCAACAAAAAAGAAAAAAAAATGGGAGTTAGTACTCTGCAAAACAAGTTTTTTCCCTCTCCTGAAAAATTACCCCAAAACCAGTTACACGGTTAGAGCAGAACACCGTCGATATCTAAAATCATAATTCAAAGCATGTAAATGGGTTAACAATATTAAATCTAAAAATGTAAATAATTATATTTGATCAATAGCTTTCCTCATAAGAGGTAAAAAAAAGACCCAACATTTCTTTTTAAAAAGGATTAATTTTCTGGGATCCACAAATTCAAAGAGAGCCTTCATTTCCCTGCATGTGTAGCTATGCGCTCTCACAGCTTCAAAGGGAAGAGTACCCAGAATCGGTACTCAGATCAATTAAGACTAAAAGCTAGAAACAATAATCATTTTTCTCAACCTTGCTCAAACAGCAATGACAGCATACTTTGAGAAAAGGACAAAAATACATACAGAGGACGAATTCCAACATCACTGTCAACCGCCTTAAATCATGACCTCATAACGCTTGCAAAAACACATTTTCAACACAAAGCGCAATGAATCAAATACCCTACTCACAAAAATAGAAACAAAACACCTGGACAGATCTGGAGAGAGTGGATCAGACAGCCTCTTCACCTCAGCACAAATGACTACAGCCTCTTCTGCATTTTTCACATCATTAAATCTTATCCATGCTTGGTGCTCACAATACATCATTCTCTCATAACGGAAGATGAGAGAAAAAACCCACAAATAATTAGCTTAGATACATACCCTTTTATTTTCCTCAACGGCATCATTTTTCTGAGGTCAAGGTTATCCACTACATTACACACCATTGCATATGGATCATCTGTGAAAACAAGGTATCAAATGACACAATGAAAACACTATAAAATCCCACTTCAATATCAATTGGACATCAACATGTTTCTTAACAGAAACATCAGGTCCTGTCTACAAGAAATAAAATATTGGTGCTATACAGCATTAGCCCGCCCGGTAATGGAATATGCATCAGTAGTTTGGGACCCTACAACAGCCACGAACATTACCAAAAGGTTCAGAGAAAAGCAGCGCGCTTTGTTTTGGGAGATTATCGTACTACCAGCAACGTCACACAAATCATGAAAGATTTGGAATGGCCTGCTTGGCTTAATATCTTGATCCAGAGAAATCCAGCCTCATAGTGCTGGCCCTACACTGTAATGGTAAAAGGGAATTGGATAAGAAAGAAAGAAAGAGCGGGCCCTACACTGTAGTGGTAACAGGGAACTGGATAAGAAAGAAAGAAAGAGCGGGCCCTACACTGTAGTGGTAACAGGGAACTGGATAAGAAAGAAAAAAGGAAAAAAGTCACTTTGACTACAAGTGATCTTACCACCAATAAACTCCTGGCACGGCCGAAACAAAAGATCCAGAAAATACTTTAATTCTTCAGGTTTACAGCCCCCCAGAAAACGTAAGACCAGCGACCTCCTGAGGTTTCCTCGTGATTTTCCACTCGTGTCTTTGCCCGCTCTGCCACGCATTTTCCCATACAGAATTCTGAAAATAAGTGAAACATAAAATACAAGTTTTAAGTGACATCTGGGAAAGAACATGGATATTGTCTACTAAACTAATTTAAATTTCGATACTGTTGTGAAAATGCAACAAACAAGTAGTTACTATTGTGACTGCATGTGACACTGTTATCACCCAGTGTTGATTGAAGAATGACTAAAAGTCTATGAGCCGTGACTCATCTCTCCAGTGATGAGACGACGCGATTGTTTGCACTGGACTGTACAGATGAAGTGTGTTGCCATTCCTTGCGGGCTAGGGGTGCCTTTGTTCATTCTTCATATTTGTAGTTTTTAAATAATTTTTTTAAAAAGCACTTCTCTAAAAAGAACATCCCAACTTGAAATAAATCAAAATTATTCTCATTAACATTATCTTATCATGTAGGCATAAGAAATCAAAGGTTCTTGGTGGCAAAACACATTTTAAATATCTCAATTGTTTGCGAAAACAAAAACAGCAAATTCAACAAAACCATGCACAAGAAAAGGTGCACAAAATAAAAGTTGAACAATCGTATTTTCATGGAGAGTCATCATCCTGGTGTACCAGATAATTTTGGACTTTCTCACCTTGATTAGAATACTCTATTGGTAGAATTAAACAAATTGGCAACGCACATAATACAATATTCACCTTTTGTGGCAATATCTGCTCAGTTTTCTTATAGTTGAGGGGTTTACCACCATGGCTAAAACTTGGGCAAGACTTTAAAATGTGAAACTCGTTGTGCCAATCAAGGTTCGGGCACAGTAGGCTGATCACCTGCTTGCCTTATCTACCTGATCCAGAGTTTTGTCCAGCACTGTTGGACAAGGAGCTGGACACAACACTGCTTGGTGGTATTATGCACTATAGATAACAAAACAAAAGAAAACAATATGTTAATTCCTACCACAAAGGTCACAGTGGGTTGATCACCTGCTTGGCTTAATATCTTCATCTACAGATATCCAGCCTCCTAGTGCTGGCCCTACACCGTAATGGTAAATGGGAACTGGATAAGAAAGAAAGAACAAACAAAAGCAACCAATAAAATACACTAGCCCATTCATACCTCATTAAAACTGGGAGAAGTCCCTCCCTGTCTTCCTCGTTCAAAGTCGTGTGCTCCTCATCATCCACCCTGAAGAAGACGATCTCTGTCTTGAACGTCTCATCGTCCAGTAAGCGGTAGAAGTTTTCTCTGTCAAAAACAAACAAACAAACATCCTTTATTTATGCCATACAGTGGGATAAAGTTTTAAATTTTTAGTTTTATGCCCCTGTAGTTGTTGCAGCACAGGAGGGAAGCAGAACAAAGGTCATATCAAAGGCGGTTCAATAGAACTTGAGAAGATTCCATGCGAATCTCCATGGCAAAGCCATGAAAACTCTGAAAGGACCAGAATAAACCCACCCTAGGCGGGCTCGAACTCGGTCCTCCGCGTCCAAAGTCGAGTGACTTGACCACTGAGCCACAGACACCCCCTAAAAAGGGTTCTGCCCCTAATCAGAGCAAAGAGCCTAAGTAAGTTTACCTCAAATCTACCATGACATAAGATTGACAAAACCTACTTGTATGGTGTAATGTGTTTTGACTTGTAGGTCAGAATGACATCGAAGGCTGCTTTCTGTATTGATCCAGTCGTGCTCATCAGGAACTGGGTATGGAAAAAAGAGAAGAGAAATTTAAAATATAATGTAGCACAAAGAAAAAAATAATGACAGATGTCCAAAGTAAAGTTTTCATTGTGTTGTGAAGTCTTCAGATTAGCCATTGTATTTCTTGCCATAGAATACAATATATTCCCTGGTGATATATATTAAAATCATAGACATGTTTCCGTTTACAAATTGACTATTCAAAAACATGATACACAAATATTACTGCTATTTGTATCGTAATGTGCAAAAGAAAGTGCATTCCAGCCAATGTATATAAAATCAAATGATTCACTGCTACTCACTTTCCCACGGGCCTGGTAGATGTGGTATGCCCGATCTGAACAGCCGTGTGGAAAGATAAACAAAAGCTGCTAAAGAGCAGAGCATAGCACTTATATAGTGCATATCCACGAAGTTCATCATTCTCTATGCACTTTACAATGTATAGTTTACCTGTATCCTTCTCAACTCCATGAGGGGTATACATTGCAAACTGCCTGTTAGGCGCTTCAGCACTAGTATTCTGACAAGATCGATCGCTGCCCTCTGCCGGGTATTCATTTACACCTGAGTCGATTGAGGTAAGCAGAGTTAAGTTCCTCTAAGGACACAGTGCCCGAGTGGTCACCCATATAGACACTGATCACGATCAATGTAGCTTGACCACGCTGACCGGTTCAGCGTGCTAACCATTCGACCACTTGCGCCTTCTATGATAGAATAATAGTAAAGAATTTTACTCACATCATGGAATGTTTGTTTGACTTCCTCCCTGGTAAACATTGAATGTTTCTTGAACATGGCAAACAGATCCAGATGGACCAGCAATGTCCTGTGTAAATAGGAGACATTAAATTAGGTAAACATTGAATGTTTCTTGAACATGGCAAACAGATCGAGATGGACCAGCAATGTCCTGTGTAAATAGGAGACATTAAATTACATCAGTTTTCGGGAAGGGAGAGAGGGGAGACATATAGAAACATGAGGAGAGATTGTAGACCACATCAGTTATTCAGAAAAAATAGGGGTAAGTGTAGTGATAACTAGGGGAGGGAGGGAGGGAGAGAGAGAGAGAGAGAGAGAGAGAGAGAGAGAGAGAGAGAGAGAGACAAAGACAGAGAGAGACAAAGATATACAGAACGACAGAGATAGAGAAAAAGAGACATAAGAAAAAGTAGACAATTGTAAAATGAAAGCTTGAATGAAACAAATGAGAACATGCACTATCGAAAATAATGAGACATTTTCTTTAAAAACAACGACAAGCAAACAATATGAACAAAACAAAACAAAACCACTCCACTTACTGTACAACAGATTTCCCTTGTCGTCCATTACCAGACTTTCCAATGGCTTTGTTTTTGGTCTTGCCGGTCACGTTTTCATCGCCATTTGCATCTACTTCCATGGCAACTTCCATTTCCTCTTCCTCTTTACGAGCCAGAGCCTCTGATGCTTCTCTCAACATAACGTTTTGGTATCTTATTCTGTCTCCATCAACATTTGGAAATTCTTGTCTGAAAATAAAAACAAAGCGGACAAGAGGCCAAATAAATGCTCTGATAATAGATAGCATCGGGTGTACATTGTAAGTCATAAAATAAATAACTGTTTTAAATCATCGAAACAACTATACTATATAGCACACAACAATATAGTATTCGCTTCTCCACAGATAAAGAGCTCTATCATGTCCCCTATGTTTGTGATTTCTAAAAAATAAAAATAAGACCTCCAATAACTCAAAACAGCCTCAATCTATCAACCCAGAAAATAAAGTCAGGTTGGACAACCCCACTCTCTGTCAAGATCATTGCCTAGAGCTGATAGTAGAATCCTAGTCACAACAGGATATCCATAATTAATCCTTATAATAACAACAAAAATAATGAACAGACGATGAGGAGGAGGAGGAGAAGGAGAAAACAACTGACCAACTCACTTTATAAAGTCTAGATACAGCGTACATAGATCATCACTCATTTGGGAACATTTATCAGGGAATTTTTTCATCAGCTTCCATAGGTTCACACGGTACAAGGTGAAATCAGGATTTCGTTCGTCTTCTAAGAAACTGTTTGTTTGTTCGTTCATCAAAGTGGTCAAGACACTTGAGTCCTCTTCACCAGATTCTGCAAACTGACGATTGGCCTTGCTTGTTCTAAAGTCTTTATCTGATAAAGGAAATAAATTGGAAGGGTTGAGCTTTCACTGAGTAAATCTGTTTTGGTTGTTAAAACGGAATAAAAGAGTAACACTCAAGACCAGTCAACATGAGGCAATATAAAACCTGGACACTATTTTGAAAGGAAAAAAAAGGAACTTATTTAATATTTTTTAAATTATTCATTGTGGGTTTTTTTAAAACATACAAACAATTTAGTCGCAAGCATAAGAAGTGAACTTGTACTTGAAAACAATAATACAGACTTGCCAACCACCTTTTGCCACCCCACGAATATTTGCATATTTTGTTTTCATATTTTAAAAAAAGGGAGGGTGCATCCTGACAAAAAAACAGGATTTTTCTCAGAATGAAACTCATCACCCCTTTGTGAACACCAGTCATCATTGACACAATGTCACACCCAAACGCCACAGTTTTCACATTTCACACCACAGTCATTTTTGTTTGTTTGTTTGTACTTTTAAGTATTGAAACAAATTTTTATCATATTTCCGAATTTATGACCAAAATACATAACTTCATAATAGTGGTTAGTCTGATAATATTGAGAAAAAAAAGGTTAAGAAGACAATTCATAGAAAAATAAATTCAACAGCAGAACTTCCATAACAAACTGCTCAGGTATTCTTCATTCTAATGATAAAAAGATAATACAGAAGTTGTATTAGAACAGACACACACCCAAAAAAAAAAGAACTGTGATGATTCTTACCTGACTCAGTAGCTGCCCTCCTCAACTGAGTAATCAAAATAGACCAGAACTCCTGAAGTTTGAGTCCATATGCATGTGAGGCAATAATATCCGTGAGGGGACCCCACAGAAACTTGAAGTTCCAGAATTCATTTCCAAACAGGAACAATAGCGCCACCTAGAATCAGATGACAAACGAAAAAAAATGTTTCATGAGTGGCAATGGTGGGAAATTCACTATCAAATTTCCTCAAGGAACGGTAACACTATCAACCTCAAGTAAATGCTAGCATGATTTTTAAAAATCAAATCAAGTAAGCTTTCCATTGATTGAAAAAAAACCCAAACTACATAACATCGAAAGGTAAAAAGATACTGATAAAAAAAGACAAACAAAACTAATTGCTTGTGAAGAGTACAAAAAATGAAAAGATTATGATAAAAGCATATTGCCAAATTGCCATCGTCGCTTTACAAATATATGAATGCCATTTTGACATAACATTTTTGTATAAAGATATCTACAGGGTATAATAATCAAAACTTTTTCTTTCTCTTTCCTTTCATATCATCCATCATCTTTGCAATATTGGTGCTGGCTTTTGTGGCTGAC
Source organism: Tritonia tetraquetra (assembly GCA_030265355.1). Taxonomy (NCBI): domain Eukaryota; kingdom Metazoa; phylum Mollusca; class Gastropoda; order Nudibranchia; family Tritoniidae; genus Tritonia; species Tritonia tetraquetra. The sequence continues at coordinate 7,432 of JARBEQ010088138.1, read as the reverse complement.
AACATGTAACAATAAATGTGAATAGCATGCACTAACATGGTGACATTGAATGAATACATCAACATCATCATGCGTGGCGAGTGCTTGTGTGCGCGTTGCCTATCATAATTCTCCACGTAGATCTGTCCTCAGCCGTTCTTATGAATACACATCTATAAAAACAAAGCAACAAAAAAAACCACCAAACAAATAACAACAACATTAAAAAAAACAACATGACTTACTTTCTCAAAATTGCCATTGGGAAGACATTTCGCCACAACACTGAAATTCAACTTCTGGAGTTGAATCAGCTTGTCCCTATAGGTATGGATGCTTAACTCAATACTTTCTGCTGCCCACAAGATTTGAAAGACATTGTCTCTTTGTACATTCTGTGTAAATAAATGTGAACAAATTATGAGAAAAGAAAATGTTTCTTTGTTCCATCATATCTAGGCCTGCCAACCCTAACCAAAACAGGACAAGACTACAGGAAAAAACAAGACATTAATAGAGAGAAAGAAGAAAAATTACAGTGAAAAAAACCAACAGGATTATAAAAACAATAAAAACAGGAGATTTGAGAAGTTTTGAAATGACTAAAAAACAGGAATTTTTTTTTTAATCAGGACTTGGCAGATCTGGGTTACCGTTATGCTACAACACCCCCAGCCCCCAACTCATGAAGTAAACAGCAAGATTTTACGTCAATTGATTTTTAATTGTGAGGTCCCAGTGGCACAGAGGTACGGTTCTCGCTTCTGATGCGAAAGGTACTGAGTTCGATTCCACCCAAGGAGGTTAGTATTCTGACTTCACTATGCAAAGAGATGTGTGACTCAATGTTTCAATAAAATAAAAAAAGTTATAAAATTGTTAGCTTTACATCCATTTTGACACAGAAGGGTCATGCCAAAGGTGGTGCAACAGAACATATTGGAGATTTCGCTTGAATCTCCAGGGTGGAGCTAACAAAACTCTGAAAGGTCCAAATAAAAAATCCTGCAACAGACGAGACTTGAACCCCGGACCTCCGCACCCAAGGTAAAAAAAAAGAAAGGGTTGCTACAAACTCACATCACCATAGTCTGGTAATTCCACTGGAAACAGAGACAGTATGTGGCAAGTCAACAGTCGTATCTGAAAAAGACAATTGGTGGAATAAAACAACAGTTGTCAATCTATTATCTACACAACAGACAAGTCATTTAAGTATAATCACAAACATAAAAACAGTCTCGCTCAATCGATCGAGCCACATTAATCCTGTACTGTAACTCCATGTTCTACCGTATATAATACACAAGACTATTCATCTAAATGCAGGAATGGGGGTGTCCCTAGCTCAGTGGTCAAGCCACTAGACTTTGCCGCGGAGGACCGGGGTTCAAGTCCTGACTGGTGTGGAATTTTTTCTCTGGACCTTTCAGAGATCACGTGGAATCTTCTCAAGTTCTGTTGAACCGCCTTTGATATGACCTTTATGTGTTAAAAAGGGCGATGAACTTCAAACTTTAGAACTTTTAAAATGCAGGAATCCCAATAACCATTCATAGACCTGGAAACTAAATCCAAGGAGTTTCAAACAAACAGAAGACAGGCCTGTAAACTATTCCATGCATCATGTATCTATAACAGGCATTTTGCCGTTGACCTCTCTTCTTCCTAGTTCTTCCATAGTTCTTTGATGGAGCATGATGAACTTCGTGGATATGCGCTATACAAGTGTTCTTCTTTGATTCCGGCCATTGGTCTCGTTTCTCTACAGAAGACGTTTTATCAATACCAGGCACTCTGATTTTCTGACACACTTCTCAAAAAAAATGTGTGTCGGAATGGAAGGACATGGAAGTGCACGAAAGTGCGCCAGAGTCGGAAAGTGTTGGCGGGGTTCCAAGCTTGTGAAAGCAAGGTTGTGACACACATGCGTTGATAAGGTGACGAGGAGGGTTGGTTGGCCGCTGGCTTGGTTCCATGTTTGTGCAATGGTCGGTGGCTAACTTACTGCCACTGTGGCTGTGACAGTAAATTATGTTTCAAATTTAAAACTTAACAACATTCATGATCTCTAGAGCTGGGATTTTTAAAAATATTGTCAAATGAGTGGCTACGCATTTTCCCCGTTGGTCGTGAATTGTCTATAAACGTAGAATTGTACTCTTTAAAACCTGCAAATATGCTGTGTACGGCAAATATGCTGTGTACCATATCACTGCCTATGTCATTCTCTAAGCCTAAATACTGCTCTCAGTGCAATCAGCAAATATCAGTGTTAGACAGCAAGACACAGGGAGCAGGACTTGAACCCACGCCAACAGCATGAGTATTGCAATGTCTTCATTACTTGGCCAACACACCTCTGTATTATACGAGCGACCAATAAAAACATTTCTCGACTCTTAAAAAAACCTAACTACTTACAAAATATAACAAATAAGATAGCAATGATAACGTAAATTTTTTTAAAAGAAAGGAAACGCTAACGGACGTGATGCAACCAATTTTAAATGTTGAGAGTTACTGTTCTTACATTGTGTGAAGGAGAGATGAGATTCTCCTCCAAGATGGCATATGTCTCTGTCAGCCTATCCATTGTAAGGTGGTCCTTACACTCTGGGTAGGACAAGAAGAAGTCTGCCATTTGTAAGGCAACTGGGAGAGTAGGATATTCTCTGTATGGGAATAGAAATCAACAATTAACAGTTTTCAATAAAAGTTTTTACGATGATGATCCCGACTATGTTTGACAAATAGGTATAAAGTACTGTCATAACAATATTATCAAAACATGATGTTTAAATAGGATTCACAGAAATCTTAATTAACAGAACAGTACATCAGCTTATTCATACAATGAAAAATTCATATTCAGTATCATAGCAAAATTGTGTCATAAGCTGAACGTTAAGATTTCATAATGTGTTTCTCCAAGGACGAGCCAAGAAAACTCCCAAAAGGCTCATAGGGAGCTTAACCCGGTTTCTGTAGCGTGAAGTGGACAAGTGACAATTTATCACTTTCTGGATAGTTTGTTTGTTTGATTAATACCACAGAGCAGTGTTGGGGCCAGCCCTATGTTCAGTCTTGCACACAAGATACCTACCATAAATGCAGGCACCCCGGACACCAATCACGACTGAACACAGAGCTGGAAACACAGAAAAGCATGTGATCAGCCCACTGTGTCCACAACTCTTTACTGGCACCATAAGCAATACCCTGCTCAGTATTAATTAAAGACGGGCCAATAAACTTTCTGGATAGGATGTTGGTCTATCGCAGAATACTTTCTCAAACCTCATGCGAAAATTGGTACCCATTTCTACACCTGGGTCGAGTGAGGCAAACGGATTAAAGTCTCTTGCCCCCAAGAAAAAATGAAGTGCCTGGAGCCACGACCCTTGCCATGAAAGTCTGCGGCCAGTCTGACACCTCGCCTCCTTTTACTCAGTATATGTATTCAAAAAGTTTAAACAAAAATAATTTGATAAAAACCTTAAAATGCTAAAGATGTCATCCACATCAACAGGCATTTGTTTCTTTCCTGGTAAAATGCTGATCAGAATTCCCATCAAGATTTCTTTTAATACAAACAGTTGACGGGATGCTGGGGAAAAAAATCATTTTCATTTGTTTGTATTGTAGGTAAGAGCATAAAATTCTGGTCATTCACCCGAAAAAACAGTAAGAGATTTGATTTAAAGAACAGATTGCATTGCTAGAAGAGAAAACTTTAAGGAACAGAAACCCTACCAGTAGAGATTACCAATGTTTGTTTGTTAGGAGAGAAGCACATCGGCACAATTCTGGGAAATAGTACAACTATAGTTTCGGCTAACAGAATGAGGGACAGAAGGAGACCCTACCAGAAGCGCCCTCCAACTGCCCACGATTACCAACATACACAAATGTAATCAAACTAAAGAATAACAAAACAAAAAAGTCATACAAGAAGTGATAAAAATGTCTATTGATTATATCATAGAGTCATTTTTTTAAAAAAGATGTTTGAAGCGCAATCACAACACAAAATAAAATCTATATAATATATCAATTGTCATTTAAATAATATCCGAATCACAAAATAGTTTGTAAATCGTTGTCTCTATGAGCATCATTTTTTTTCAAAATATAACAATTTACTCTCATTCATTTCTTCATTCGCATTACACGCTATGAAATTATGACACATCAATGATTTACACACAAGTTTAAATGTATACAATAATAAAAACACCCACCTTGGCCTGTATCGGAAGTTGTTTTTAAACGTTTCACCAATTTTTTCCATAGAACCATTAATTTTTTGGTGAGGTCTGGTATTCTAGGAAAAAATATTTGAAAATAAGATATAATGACTTGTGCATAGAATTAGAATAGATTACCACTAACTCTCACTTTAAATCCACAACTAATAAGAAAATCACTGGTAGAGAATTACACAGCCATCTTAATTACACATATATATATATAATTCTTTAAATTTATTTGAGGGAGAATTTTTTTCCAAGAGAAATTATTTTGTCACGTTATTACGTTCTCATTCAACAACTTTATGAGAATTTGACTGAAGCAAATTATTCATTACTATGAGACGTGAGACTCATTCAACCTAGTTCCCATAATGCACTTTCTTTCTTTCTTATCCAGTTCCCTGTTACCATTACAGTGTAGAGCCTGCTCTATGAGGCGGATTTACTCTCGATCAAGATATTAGGCCAAGCAGGTGATCATTCCACTGTAGCATGTAATGCACATTAAAATGAAATTCAACACACACACACATACACAAATAACACAATCAAATGTCTCGACATTCCATGACGGTACCTCAAATGCGGTGCAATGATGACAGCTGCCCACAGAGCATTGCATTCTATCTGTTTGTCCTTGACACTGGGCACTTCCTCTATGATGGACGAGACTAGATCAGCAAACGGGTAGGATTTGGTAGCCCTAGAAGATATGTGTGAAAGGAGGTTTGAAAGTAGATTAAAAGAATGGGCAAACAGGAAAGACCTAGGACATGAAAGAGGGAAAAAATATACCCCAATATAACGACCTCCAAGCCCAATAATTAGCTCAGTTGGTTCGAGCATGGGCTGTCTCTGACTAGGCGGTGTTGTCATACGCTGCGGTGTAGGTTCGATTTCTACTGTCGACTTTCCACTTTTCTTCTTCTATGGCCATTTTCCCTATTTTTCTGGCACTTCCACGGTTTTCCATCCTTGCTTGAATTATTCAATAAAAAATGTGAGAACAGACCATATCCAAATACTAAAACGAGTTGAAAAATTATCTTTTAAAAAAAAGACAAAATCCCTTTAAAAAACAGGAATTTGCAGCTTTATGACCATAGAGACTCATTCAAAACAACTCACCTAGAATAGAGCAGATCCAACGGATACGCCTGCAGGAGGAGAACCCCGTCCCCGGTGACAGGAGCAATTCTCCTATCCAACACCACGGATGTGACGAAGGATAAAATTTCATCCTTTACAACTTGCCCCTTAGACTGGAGTTCATGATCCACCCTCTTAATGCAACACACCAAGACATCCTATGGAAAGATGATAAACATAAGCTGTAGTCTATTTCTCTAATACAAAAATCAAAGGAATCATACTATAATTAATCAGTTCAAAAAAGTTTTAAAGTTAGCGTTACACTCTTATCAGGGGGCTTCGTGGCGTAGAAGTAACACTTTCGCCTCACGAGCAGAAGGCAGTGGATTCGAATCCTGGCGGAGACGTTGGGATTTTTTCCTTTGAACTTTTTCGAGTTTCATGGCTCTGACGCATTGGATTCCATTGGAATCAAGTCCTATCAGAGATGGGACTTTAAATTGGAGGTCCCGCCTATGATATGACCAATAAGGAACTAAATAAAATTAACTTTAACTCTTTTCAACACAGTAAAGTTATCTCAAAAGCTATCCAACAAAGGTTGAAGAACTTACTTAAATTGCCAAGCAGGGCCTTGAAAACTATACAGCAATTTTTAAAAAATCAAAATCCCCAAATCAGGATTCCAACTCCACACCCAGAATTGAGTGATTTAACCACTTAGACATGAATAACTTCTACGGGGAAATAACTCATCACAACATTGAGTGATTTAACCACTTAGACATGAATAACTTCTACGGGGAAATAACTCATCACAACATGGAACTTATTTCCTTCAATTTCAAAGTATCAATAGAGTAACAGCAGTTCTGTTGTTATTATTAGGAATATAATATTTATTTCATGACAAATGATATAAATATTCCAATAAAAACACTACATTTATTATAAATACTACTGTAATAATCATTGCATTTTTTTAGACTGGAATGACAATAGCATGTTTGAATTTGGTTGGAACTGTTCCCGACTGATTTGCCTATCACAGAACACAAGAAAAAACAAAAGAAAAAAAACAATGTTTTAAAGAGATTTTTTATCAGCCACACTCAATATCCAAAACTCTCTCTCACATCACCTTTCCTACCTTCTCAAACATAGTATTTGAAAATAGAAAGAACTTCCAATAAAAAACAAATAGACAAACGTTCTGCGTCTCTGTCTTTTGTTTCTTATTGGAAGGGTTTTTTTCTTCCATTTTCAAATACTCCATTTGCGATTCATTGTATATGAAAACTATCAGCAGCCAGCATTCTAGCTTGTTCTTACCTTCTCAAAGAAAGGAGTGTCCACCAGAGTCATCATGAATGTCTGTAGCTCCGACAAGGGCACAGGAAATTGAAACGCTAAAGATACCAGTTTTAGAACAGTCTCCCCTGACAGACTCTCGCCGAAAGAGGTCAGTAATTTGGATATTGTTTGAAGCAGCTCGTGTCCAAGGGACTCTGAACCACAGGGTGACTTGGCGATAACCAAAAGTGTCTGAAGATAAAAAGTGAATAAGACAAACACAAATGATATTGAATTTGAAGGGTTTGAGGTCAAAAGGCGACAAGGGACTTGGTTTATGTGCTATATTTAAATTTGTGCCTGTTCCATTCAATAATGTATCAGATCAATCTAATAAAATGAAACATAAACATCCTAACAAAAGACAAATAAAACGAACAACCCTGCTTGTCCCTTACCACAGATATCTTTTCAGGGTCAGAAATGACTTTGCCGTTCTTGTGAGACAACCACAATGAAATCATTCTCAAAAGCCGACACAGATGACCCACATAACCTTTCAAGTCCTTTTCACCGTTCTCTTTGCCCTCTGTTTCCAGGCATGCGGCATGAACTTGTTCAGCACAATCCTAGAGGATATATTAAAAAAATTAGATTCAATCAGATCACAGTTCTGAAACCATTCGACATGTTCAAAACCTGACATTTTAAAATGGTTAAAAATGGAGAACTTAGGTTGTTTTGTTATCCAAACCACATTATACCCCCAAGGAGTGTTGTGGCCAGCTCCGTGTCCAGCATTGCTGAACACA
>JARBEQ010088028.1:0-14207 GCA_030265355.1 Tritonia tetraquetra | reverse complement strand
TGGAATGTGAAGTGCCTCTGAGCATCTGAGATGGATACCGGCGCTATATAAGTAACTGTTTATTATTATTATTATTATTATTATTATTATTATTACTATTATTATTATTATATTATCAATATTATCATTATCATTCTAATAAATTACGCATTGTTGTAATATTTAAATAGCGCTGCTTCAGTGGATCAATGTTCCCATTCAATGTTGTGTCGTCAGTGTCAATTGTAACAATGTTTTTAGTTGTTTCCTTATTGTGATTTGGTCTTGTTCATGTATTATCATAATATATTAACTTTTTTTTTTTCTTTCATAAACCGGGAAAGTGAGACCCAATGATTAAGGTTTTATTATTACAGCACAAACGTGGGTGCGCTTGTCAAAGCACGGGTGTTTAGTGATAATATAACAGGTAAAACATAGGGCGAGAACTAATGGCAGAGAGAGGGAATACCACGCGGCCCCGCCCTCAGCGGTATGTCAATTCCTCACAAGCGAGGATAGTGATGCAAAGCCTGTATACTTCCATGGCCCTTACCTTTTCTTGGGTGTTCCATTGATCTTCGCTAATTGCAAATTGATGAGCTCTGCTAGTCTGTCCTCGTGTTCCTGGGCCCAATACTTTAACACAGAGACGGTGAAGAAATCTGATTTCTTGTACTCCCTTAGTAACACTGGTCGCAAAAGATCTGAACTAGGACTGAAAATTTTGAACCAATTAAATCAAAATTAAATCTCACAACGTTTAAATTTTTCAGCGTTATGTCTTTAAAAAAAAAACAACCTCAATAGATCAATAATAAATTGGGGAGTTATAGACAGAAGATAAGGGAGTTGGGCAGCGCCTCATGAGTTGATTTATTTTGACTTCAAATTGAAAGAATACAAACATTCTAAAATATTCAATTTGACAATTGCTCCTCTATAATCAGGGCCTGCATTTTGCTTTATATGACAAATTTAGATTTTGTTATTTCGAATTACCTTCAGGTGAATCTATTCACCCAAGACAATACATTAAATTAATCAATGTGAGCTAATTCGCCACTTTTTTGTTCAATTTCCTTTTTGACATTAAATTATATGCAAAAAATTACAACATTCATACATCAATCTCCATACGTACCATTCTTGTTTAAGAAGAACCATCAGGCTTGTCAAGGCTTCTGCATTTGCTGTAAAATAAACATTTCACATCTATGAGAAAAAGATCAGTCTTTCATCTTAGAGGTAACAAAATCCAAGCTTTAAATCAGGACTATGATATCATAGTCCTTAGAAATTTTTGTCATTAGTTTATTTCCTTGTTGTTATCAGTTAACAATGTTTTGAAATGGAAATGATGAAACCTAAATAAAAGAGATTCAATAAACCTATAGAAGCCTCTCCTGCTGCCAAGTCTAAAAAATCAAAATAAGACACTGTTTAAAGTATGAAATGTTCAGCAGCTATTACTACTATCATGTAACTCTGAAATACATTTTGAATTACTGACAAACAGAATAAAAGGAAATACAATCATTAATTTCAATAGAATTCATGATTCTATTTACCAATCTTTTTAGAGATTTGAAAGACTTACTAGAATACTCCAATTTGGGTAAGATGGGAAGGATGTGATCTACTGGAATGTCATGTGCCATCACCAACTGCCACAGGAAATACTGTTCTATCGTCTCCCAGTCTAGGCTGGCATCTAGAGAGGGGGAGGGTAAAAGAAACAAAGTGGGAATGAGGGATAGAGATAGACAGACAGACAGACAGACTAGGGTAAAGAGACATGATTATCATTTCTAAAAAGTTCATAACACTACACAGGGGAACTTTTCAAACAAACCCTTTCTACATATAGAACTAATTTATGACATCCTTGATTGAATATGCATAACTAGAACAAAATCATGTAAACCCTAAATTCAGATTATTTTTAAGATTGCCCAAAAAATCACCTAACAACATTAAATTAATTAAAGGGGAGCTAATTAGCTCAGTTGGCTAAAGCGCGGTCTCTGTCTCTGGCTAGGCGGTGTTGTCATACACTGCAGTGTGGGTTTGATTCCTACTGTTGACATTCCACTATTCTTCTTCTATGGCTATTTATCCGTATTTTTCTGGCACTTCCACAGTTTCCATCCTTGCTTGATAACAACATTAGCAGTCTCTCAGTATGAGGAGATTGACATAAATACATAGACATCAAATAAAATTAGTGATATTAAAATTACTGAAAGCAACGAGGAAAAAGTATTTTACTTATGACTGATAAAAAAGTCTCCCTGCTCTTGAACATAACCATATGTCCTTGTAAAATTTGACAAATTAAGTCTTGCAGCTGTTGAAATAAAGAAAAATGTATCTTTTATTTTCAAATTCCATTCAGAAAACATTAAATCAACTTTATTAACCACTAATGTAATTTCCTTCATCAAACAATTATTGTAGACTTAGTCTTTTTGTGGGTGGCTATTTGTAACACAAGAATCCTGACTTACATCAATAGCAGCCATATAAATAATAAATTGAATTCTTTTTTTTTTTTTAACTAGCAACAAACACATTTAGATTTTTTTTTACAATTCAAAAACATGAAATCAATATAATTGTTGGTATACAAAAGTATGCGAACGTAAAGTCACACTGCTGTATTATCAAAATGACAAATGAATATAAAATGCAAAGAAAAATGGAGCAGCATAGCAATTTAGCTACATCCGCCAATGATCCACAAAGCAATTCCAAATAATCAATAATATCGATTCTAATTTTACCTGTGATCCATCGATGCCTGACACAATGAGATTTAAAATGGTGACATTGCCAACAGCGATGCTTGAAAACTGTAAGTACAACATTTTAAAATTAATGTTTTCTCTTCATTTTTCTTCCTATCCTTACCTTAAGTATTTTTCAATGTCTAAAAATTGTCAGTTTTGTGTCTTTTTCAACAAAGCAGGTCACATTTAAGAGAGCATCTCATATCTAAATATTCATCCACAATAAAAGATAAAAGGTAGCATTCAAATGCGACTTCCACATTCAGATAAAAGTGTCACAAACTCTCTGCCATGTGCACTCACCCACTCCAATGTAATTTCTAAAAATAATCTACAATGTCTAAATCAATAAATTAACTTAACATTATTTCAAGCGTAAAGATAAAAATAATCTCTTAAGAATTGTTTGATAATCTGTTAGTTGATTAAACAAGAAGTATAATACATTCTTCATCTCATGGTTTTTTAAAAAAGTAAGAAGAAATGGAAATAAATATTACATGTGTGTAAATGTCTGGGATCAAATACGTAAAGAGTCGGACATCATCCATTTGACAAAGCTGTGGACAGAGGTGACAAAAAAAAAGGAAATAAATCAACCAGCAATAATTCAACTTGGAAACAGAATAACATGAGTTAAGTCCTTAGGAGTCTCAAGGTTCATTAGGCTGGTGCTAAAACCAGTTTGCATCATGTAAAGCTGACAAATGACAATTTCTGCAGTTTACTTTCCGAGTTCTCCACTGAGAACTGGTATCCAGTTATGAGCAAAGTTTGTGACCACACCAGCCTCTGCCATGGAGGTCTAATACATCAATCACTTGATGAAGGTCCTATAGGTACTTTTAATCATTCAGCCACTTCACCTCCACGATAATAAAACACATTATAATTATAACTATTCATTTTTAAAAGAATATATATTCAAACATGAGATAATCAACTTTAAAAAATAATCAAATGAAAAATACAATACATATCCCAGCCTCCCTACCCACAACCAACATTAAAAGAGCAAAAAACATTTTAACAAGATAATTTAAAATAGGTAACATGTCAAACATAAAAGAGTATGTCTCAACAAACAAAACAGATTTTCATGTCAATAAATCTGAAAATTTACGACAATTCCAATTTCCTAAGTTCTAAAAAAAGTTCTAAAGTTTGAAGTTATACGCCCTTTCAACACATATAGGTCATATCATAGGCAAGTTCCAATCAAATCATCAGTAGATTACCATGGAGACAGGCTTTCTACATAAGCAATTAAATTTGTTTAACACTAACACAAATCATTCTCTGCCCATCTAAGGCTGCAAATTGTACGAGTCAACATGAGTTTCATTTCATACATTTAAACAAAAAATGACATAATAAGTTAGAAATACTAGCAGTAAAGCAAAAATGCATACCTTCATGTCATCTATCAAACAGGTCTTCAGATCTTTATTGTCAAGGTTTTGACAAAAGTCTTTATACATTGCCATTTTATCATCACTTCCTTTGCTGCTAAAAAAATTAAAGAAATAGGAATTTTTGTCAGAAAAGGGTTGCCATCTTACAAAAAAAATTAGGACTCCTCTAATGTTAAGCGATGCCAGATGTGCCGGGCAGTGACTCTCCTGACTCGACGGGATACCTTGCTTCATGAAATGCATGTTGTATGTATTCTAAAAAAGACTGTCACTCTTAATTAAAGCATGCTGATAATATATAAATAATACAAGACTTACCTGACTTTCAAAAAATAAAGCAACATATATCCCGTCCTCGGTTGCTTTGTGTACATTTCATTCAAAAACAGTAACAATGGTTGTCTTCTTGGATCTTCTTCTGACATTTGACTTAAAAATCTGTGCAACAAATACAAAAGAAACAACAAAATTTAAATCTTAATTGTTGATGTCAGTGGAATTCATCTAACATGGCATTATTGAAAAAATACAGAGAAAAATGTAGAAACTTCCAGTAAAGACAATTACAAAGATACAGAACGTTTCGGGTAAAACCCTCCCTGTAATTGTCTTTACTGGAAGTTTCTACATTTTTCTCTGTATTTTTTCAATATTGACATTGAACTTCCGGCAGCCTTCATTAGCCTAACATGGCATGGAACCTGTAAGGGAAGAGGAGTAAGGGGAGGGCCAGAAGCAGCTGGGAAAGAAATGGGAAAAGAAATGAAAGAAATCGCCTTAAGCCAAAAGAGAAATGAAGATGAGAGCCCAGAACAGAAAGACAAAAAGTGTCATCAATGGTCTATACCTCCTCATGGAGGTAAGTATGTGGAATTCAAATTAACCTTCAGAGTTGATTTACACAAGAAAAGCAGCTTGATAACCAACCTAACCATTTGCTCAAGTAAAAAAAATAGTAGGCTTATGAGACAGCAGCGTGAGAAGCAAACAAGTGATAATTCATCAGTTTCTGAACAGGAAGCTGGACTGTCAGATAAGAATTGGTACCTATTTCTACACCTAGGTCCAATGAGGCAAACTGAGTATAGCTTCTTGCCTGAGAAACATAAGAAGCGCCTGAAGTGGAACTCGCATTCACAACACTCGCTATGGAATTCTACTTTCTTAACCACTTTGTTACCTTTTCCACATTCAAGACATTCACTGTTATTCTTCTCTTACAACATACAAATTCAGAATTCTTTTTCTTGATCTCACCTGAATATGACGAACAATGGTGTGCCTATTGAATCCTCTATTGACCTGTGATTAAGAGAATGAAACAACATAAATAAAATAAACATATAATATCAAAGAAACCATTCCTCAAATTAAAATAATAATAATAATACTTTTTTTCTATTTTTCTTAAGAAAAGAAAAGATTGAAATCAATGTAAGCAATTTTTAAAAAGTAAAAATCAAAGAAAAAAAGAATTAGGAAAAAAAATTCATAATTTTCTTAAGGAAAAATATATGATCTTTTAAAGAGAAAATATATAGAAAAAGAACCATACTCACTCTTCATCAATCTCATCAGGGAACAGCTTGGACAGAAACTGGGTACTGAGTATTTCACAAACACATGTGGCTAAAACACTGATCACTTCAGAGTCAATATCGTCCTGTAAAAAATAAACAGTACTTTTTTTTAAAGGGACATTTCAGCTGATTGCATGATCACCTTTGAAATCAATTTTTAATGACTCTTTTTAAAAAAAATAGCATAAGTGTCAATTTAAATCAGGACATCCATCATTACTCACAGTCCTGTCTAAATTACATGTGTTTGAAACATGATTTCCAAATTTACAAAGTGGAAAGTGATCAATTCACATTTACAGTAGGACTGACAATTTCAGGAGATGTAATCAATTTCATATTTGTTTTCATAACTAAGTCGATAAGAGTTGCCTATTAAAAAAAGGCTAATTCTAATAAGATGACGCCTCACTATTACCATCAATAAAAAGGTTTTGTTAAATGCTGAAAAGGTGAGTAAACAAAGACAACAATGAAAAAATGTTTTCCAATAGTACATATTTGTTATTCTAATTCTATAATAAAATGGTTTCAATACTTCCAGGTTAAAACTAACACAAATACAGGAACCATGTTAAAAGTTAATATGAATGCTACGACAAACCTCTTGAATAAGAACCTGCATGAGCTTGTCAGTTAAATCACACTGCATTTCTTGATTTCTAGAAAAAAAGAATCAATAAAAAATCTGAGCATTAAAAAGTACAGTCGGCTCCGGTTATAGTGAATTCTGTCACAGTAAATTTCCGGTTATACTGTCTCTGAGAAAACCCCGGAAGTGAAGATGGTCAATCAACAATAAATATTCTATAAATTACATAAAAATCCTTTTCCTAAGAGGACCAGAGCAGTAAATTACACTTTTAGGTCTAGAGGATATGAGATGAGCATAACTAGCCAAGAAATAGGAAACATATAATTGACGGTACCATGGTCGCTGTGAGGAAATCTACTTAACCAATCAGAAAATTTCTTAGTCAATTTTGCACTCCAATTCATTGAGCAAAGAGGGTGTGTATTCAACTTGTGTGTTCTACCGGAAACAACCTCTACTTTCTATGAGTAGTATCTCTGAACTCTCGAGTCGGGGTTTAGAATTCATTGTCAACATCGGTAACATGCAAAATAGATCCATCTAATGTAAAAATGCATGTAACTAAGTGGGAAGATAATGTTTGATTGCAATGAAATTTTAACTTTGTCAAGTCAATGATGTTAATCCTAGACGACCCAGAAGACACAATTTGAAGGATAGAGACCGTTCCTAGGAAATGGCTTGATAGAGGGGAAGTTTCCTTTGCTTCTCGGCACCATCAATTGGGTTTACAGAATCCATATCAAGATTTCTAAGAACACCGTTGTTTGAAAATACCAATATTTTAAAAAGTGTTTTTCCCAACACATTCATTTCAATCCTAGATATGTCATAAAGGTTCATATTTGTTTCGGAAAGGTTTTTATTTCAAATTCTGTTCAATGCGTACACCTCAAAATGTTGAAATTGAGTCAAATACAAAAACTGCTGACCTTTCCCCTTGAAGTTCCACAGTGAGATCATGAATTTGTCCCGATAATTGATAGACATGCTCTGTAATATCGACAGAGACATATCCAACAGTATCTTTGATTGGCCAGAACTCCGCATCTTCTTTCATCTTCCCTGCAAATTGAAAATGAAATAATATAATCACAACTGGAAGTTCCCTGCTTGTAATATCCTACCCTCCTAAGGCTATCTTACCTTATGGCTTTTTTCATCCATAATCATGTCATGTCTTAAAAGTCACACTTATAAAAGATGCGTCTGACTAAAGGTGTGTTTATGTTTGTACATAGCTGTATTTTCCACACAGCAAAATTGTGAAGTCAATCATTCAACAAAACCAAGGATAATATCTTCCTATGACAATGTTTAGTGTGAAAACAACACAGTTTTATTTCTCTTGTACGGTTACAGTTTTCAAATATTTGCCCCCTTAAAACCTTCCCCTCGTTTTTAACAAAAATAAAATATATTATTATTTTGGTACCAGCCACACACATTAAGCAGGGAAATAGAACAGTGTGAAAATATTTCTAAGACAAACAAATTTTAAAATATCATTCTTAATTTTATGATTATACATTAAAAATATAACATACAATTGCAAAATGTCAGTATGACCATGCAACTAATCAGTCTTCAGAGTGTCAAAATTTAATCTAAGTTGTCAACTTCATATATTTGAATCTGAGGGCATCATTGTTTTTTTTTATTTCTCAATCTGGACACCCAAATGGCAAAGTATAGCAATGCTTACCCATAGGCAAACTCTCCTCCTCGTCATCACTAAAGCATGCATCTGACAAGTTGTTCTCTCCAATATGGTTGTTGCCTGTCTCCATGTCTAGGTCATCTTTGGGGATGGCATCGTCCTTGACTGAAGACAAAACACAAATCATAATCAAGACTTCAATCACAGATATAGTTATTTATTGACAATCCAATTTAAAAAAACAAGACTAATCAAAATCTTGCTTTTCAACATTAAACTCTTTGACTACCACTGGCTATCTAACAATTATACCACAATAAGTTTTGGAAAAGAAACAATTTAACCAACTTGTTGAACAAGCCAACCGATCCGCCAATGGAATTTTGTTGACTGCCGTACCGGCCTCTGGCTAAGCCTATGGTAGCCAAAGAGCTCACATGAAATTGGGATTTGTCAAAACGAGACATATTGGGTTAACCGATCGACCAATAAAGCTTTGTTGACCGCTGAATCAGCCACAGACTCGAACAGTATTAGTAAAAGAGTTAAATATTTGAATGTAAAAATTTCTATCAAAAACATTATAGTAATGATTTTTTAAAAATCAAATTTGCTTCAAATCAAATAGAATTGAGAGCCACCTGTTTTTCAGTAACATTTTCTAATCAAAGAAAAAAAGTACAAGAAAAGATAAAAAACATTCAATGTATTTAACTTCTTTCTGTAAACCACCAATGTAAACAAATGGGTCAAATTCTTTATAGATTCTATTGGGATCATTCATAATAGAAAATATCAAACAAAATCATTAATAATCGACAAATGATTTCAAATAACAAAAATTATCATTGTGTCAAACATAAAGCAAAACCATTCAATAAATAATCAGAGTTTCGCAAAAATCCTGAGAAACAAATCAGGATATCCTCAGTGGCCCTGACCATAGTCATTACATTATGATACACACAATCAACATCAACCAGTTTAATAAGACATGGGTGTTTGTGTGCTCATTCTTGATGATAATGGCTATGGCCAGAGTTTCTTTGTAGCTGATTTGATAAATTGAATCAATAAGGTGGACAACTCGATATTATTGATCCAATAAGCAAAAGAGTAAGACCCATCAATCTCATTGAATCAATATATGCAAAATGGTAAACCATTATCGTCCAAAAGGGAACACAACTTTTTAAAAGAAATCTACCATGAGTACTATCTGGATTGCAAGCTTTCAATTCAGATGTTGGCGATTGTAGTATTTCTTCACTTGACTCAGTTGTTTTACAAATGTCTCTTATAAAACAAGTACCTTCTTGGCTGCAAAATTCTGTGAAATTGTCTCTCAACAAGTTTCTCAACTCCTTATCAAGCTTTGGATTATCAAACAATGGTGACAGAGATCTGAAAATTTGCAAAATACAACAAATTGAGAACTACTAGAAAACTTTGAATGAGAACATTCAACTCCCAAGTCAATAAACAACATACAAATAGAATATTAGTGAGAAGCAAAAATGTAGTATCTATGATAAGAGGTATGCATAGCTGCAAACTTTTCAGAAAGCAAAAACAGACTCCCATACGAGGTCTGTCACTTAGAGCTATAATCGACGTCATATTGAGCCTACTTACTGGTGTATACTGTCCACCTTCTTCTTCAACCTATTTGAAGTTAAAGTACAATACAACACTACAGCTACCCCATTTTAAGATGTTTGTTTACCGCATAATGCTCGTTTCAGGGGTCCCACTCAAAATTTATGAAAAAAGTCAAGACCAACAATGAATTTTCCACAAATGTTACGTACCATGGCGATTTAATATGTATTATTATTATACGACACAACATTATAGTGACTAATTTCAATTAACCTTGCTTCTCAAATTGTAAGATGCAAAGAATTGCTTCATTAGAGACATCAATTACAAATGGTCAATAAAAATTCCACACAATTACAAAATAAGGTCTCTGAATTGTTTTCCCAGACCAAATACCATTGTGAAGATCTACCATTGTCAACCTTGTATGGCTTTTTTACTTTCAGTGATTGCTTTTTTACTATGATCAAGCTCATTCACGCTTGTTTCATACCTAAAGATAATCCATCACATACTGGTTTACCACTTGTAATAAGATAATAAAGACTATTTCTAACTAAAACCCCATAATCTACTTTCAGACGATCCAGATCGGTAAAGAGAAAACGAAAGTAGAGCACAAGCTTTAGAACCCAGCGAGTCGATGTTCGCAATGGCAGACAAGATATCAGCGAAGCCCCGGATTTTGAAATTATTGCAGATGACGTCCGACCGAGTGACAAAATGAATAGATTCATTTCAAAATACTAGATTTCTAATTAAAAGATTCAATCGCAATCTAGACGTGTCCAACAAAGTTAATGTCAACGGGGAAGCTGAAGCACCAGCGAGATCGAGCGAAATCTTTGAGATGACGGAATTACTTCCAATTCATGTATCGAACTCACAGAGAGATAATATAGATATTAGTAGTAGCAGTTGTTCAACAAAAATGGTATCCATCCGAGCATCGATACAACTCTACTACAGTACGCATTCTTTTCACTGCTGATAAAAGAGTTCCAATACCTCCGGTAAATTTGTGATTTCGCTGAAAATGAGTTCTAATCACTCGTAACATCTCCGCTGACTGTCTCGATACAAAAATCGTAATCCAAAAGACAAAAATGAGTCAAAATCCGCGTATTTCGCTTAAAAAAAACAATTTTTCTCTAATATTAATATTCAAGACTTTTCTCTTTTTTATCGTAATGGTTGGCAGCTATGGGTATGTTTACCAATATAAGAACATTGGTAAAAGACTTCACAAAATGACCAAATGAATTAAAACCGAAGACCTCACATGGTGCAGTAATGTCAAGCAGTGCGCAATATATACATACACAGAAAGTGGAATGCCTTTTTATACCAGACAATGGAGTATGATTAGATCAGGGTTCTTCCTAGTTTTTCCATCAATTAAATGCAATAATAATTCCATTCTCAAGCAGCAATAACGTGCTGATAATAATTACTTACTGTAACACTCTCTTGTCCAAAATAGTACGCAGAGCTGTAAATATTCCACTTCGCACTTGTGTTGAATGTGATGGGCTAAAGTTATTCATTATCTGAGAATAAAATGATGAGGGAATACAGTTTTTCACAAGGAAAAAACCCACAACATCTAGTCCAATACTAAACCCTATGACTAAAGCTATTTCCAAATACACTCAAAATTTGACTGTGCAAAATAGTGAGAAATCATTTTACTGGGAGACATAAAAAAAGGGCCGCAAGACATAAAAATGCCATAATTGTAAAACATAAATAAAAAGATGCAGCCTAAGCACTTGTCCCTTTCTGTTCTCTTCAAATAACGGTTAATATCAAACTTTTCCTTGACTTATATACAATTTGAATATCAAGATCGTTCCTTACCCTACACATAAAGTCCAGCAAAGTTGCTGTGATAGCTGGATGTGGTCGCATGGAGTGAAACATGACAAGGACAGCAGGTTCTATTTTGAGGGAAAGCAAGTAGACAAAATGAATGATAAACTTTGTACAAACTAACTAAAAACTCATGGAAGTGTACAATTTATGTCAATGTTCAAAATATATAAATACTATTGGAAGAAATCAAAGTGTTTGCAAAACGTCGAAATGACTATGATAATGTGCTATTCACATCCATATTCATCAAATTGTAAGATGCAAAGAATTGCTTCATTAGAGACATCAATTACAAATGGTCAATAAAAATTCCACACAATTACTCAAATAACAGATGTTCACATAGGTCATTTTCTTTAAAACTGTGCACACGTGAAAACATCTTACCAATATTCATGATGCTGTCCCTTTCCGGATCAAAAAACAACCAGTCATAAAACAGAGCTAATTTTGCGTCAGATGCAGCCACATTCGACTAGAGAACAATAAAAAGATAATAGAAATGACAAGATGAGTTCAAGGACACTTGCTCACAAAATCAACCAAGTAACAGAATGTCAATGGTCTTTTTACATCTCATTTGTTCTTTTGAATCATAATTTCAAAATATAGTTATCATGCCTTAATGTCTTAATTTCTTATGTCGATTTGACTCTTGTAAAGTGCCGTAGAGTACTTTTAAGTGGATGTTTAGGTGCCTCAAAAATCCATTATCATAATCATTTATAATATGTAAAATATTACGAGAATGTAATCATACTAATCAATCTTGCTCAAATATGTCGCTGAGATCAAATAATCTACCATAGCAAAAGGTAACAATTGTCTTAAAGAATATAACAAGATCTCATTTCCACATCTTAAAATAAATTGCTTCAATAATTCTTACAGTGCATGTTGTGAGCAACCATCCAATGACCGCCCACCGAGGAATAATGTCTGAACAGAGAAGCTCATTGGAAGGGTGAAATACTGCACAAATGTAGCGGATGAGGTCACATCGTAGCGACTGGCTTTCAGGTGTTGATAAATACTGGTTTAGTGAAAAATGAGAACAAGAACGATTGACGTAACATATAATGGTTTCTTCAAGAAAAAGTCACAAAGCCATTATAAGAATGGGGGATGAGATGCAACCATACAATCGATATACAGTAATGGGAGAACTTTTCAGACCATAATCTACAAAATGAGCAATGGGTCATTCACCTCTTAATTTTACTATATATATATATATAAAGAGAGAAAGTAAAAAAAACAATTGCATCACACCCTTACGCTGAAGTTGGGTATAAATAAATGAAAATAGATGAATCTCGTTTCATATCTGTCAGACCAAAAGAGTAGCAAAATATATTCAGCAAAAACCATCTTTTGTTTTAGATCACAACAATTTTTTTGGGACTAAAGAAATCTATTCCAAATTCTATAACTATCTAATCACCCAATTATAACTAACCTGTCTTTGGAACCAATCCTGGTAACGTTTTTGATGCCCAAATCTGACCTATAAAAAATAATCAAAATCACCATTTAAAAAATTAATTCAAGAATGAAAAAAAAACATATCGCCAAAATTTGGCAGGACTGCAAGTACATAAAAACAACAACTTAATTACCATAGTTTCAAAGAAAAGGATTCAGACAAAAAGGTAAGTAGATTTCAATTTGATACCTTGGTAATTAAAAAAATCAATTTGTTTTCCATGTCAGGAGTCAACCGCCCCACCAAAAACTTCCGAGACGTTCGAACTTGTATCAACTGTGCAACACCTGTTGAAACATAATCAAAAGAAATTCTTTAAAATGTGATGTATTTGTCAGATGATTTGCTCAACAAGGCAAATTCTCCTAGTATATAACTGAAGAGTGACTAAAAGAGTAACAGAATGTGAAGAAGCCAAAACATAATCTAAGGCAACTCAAAGAACACAGATAAACATATGATCAGACCTGTAAATGGCTGATGAAGAAAAAGACTGAACTTTTTTTCACACGGCCAAAGACGAATAAACGAATAAAAACAAAAACAAAAAAACAACAACAAAAAATTCCTGAAGTCTGAAGTTCTGTCGACGAAATCTCGAACAGGCCCAGGCATCGTGATGATAGTGATAAAATGCAAAGTTCAAAGCTATAAATATTGGCACTATTCAAGACTATAGATCACATTCAGATACAGTATCCATGTACCAAGAACAGAAAACGCAAAAACATTCACCAACCGAGACTTCTCGGCCTACCCCCATTCTAAATTTAGCGAGGTGAATGACGTCACATGCACGCGTAAGTCAGGCCAAGCTCGAGGCCTACTTGCATGCATATGTGCCTATGGCCTACTTGCATGCATACGTGCCTATGGCCTTCTCAAGTAGTGTTACAGTTCAGTCCCTGGTGGACGGAACTCAGAGAACGGATTCGGGGACGGAGGTAAACGAGAAAGCGAAACGACTGGGTGACGAATCGGACGAAGGCATAATAAACGAGCGACGCATTCCCGGAAATCCATAATTAGATGCATAGGTAGCACAGTCGTCCTAGGTCTAAATTATGAACTTCATTGTTATGATATAAAACGGCTGTAAAAGACTTTAAGAAGTTATTTTATTTGGGAGATGATCGGACCAAAAAATTTCACCTTTCTTAATATGGCATGAGGGCAAAATGTACCGTATATCAATGGGACGGAACTCCGTCTAAAGACGGAAA
>JARBEQ010087806.1:0-14208 GCA_030265355.1 Tritonia tetraquetra | reverse complement strand
TTCAGGGTTAGTGAAGGGAATGTGGTGGGGTGGTCTATGATGGTGTGTGTTTCAGGGTTAGTGAAGGGAATGTGGTGTGTGTTTCAGGTTTAGTGAAGGGAATGTGGTAAAAGTAGATAGAGACACTAATCACTTAATATAATAAGGAAAAGAATAAATTTTGAATTATAATTATAAAATGAAAATCAATAAACAAAAAAATGTGTATATAAAGATAATATATACCATGTGTGTGTGGCTAGGAAAAGTAGGAATGCATATGTCGTAGGCATGATATCTTGTCTCAGTTGTTAAACGTAAGTGGATAGAGTTGAGTGACTTGTGCATATTGGAATAAATGAATTTCTATGAGAAAAAGAAAAAATATCAGATGATGACTTACGAATCTTAGTAAGATTCACAAATTAAATGTTGATTGTTTTAGTTTTAAAAATAACCAATGACTGGGAAGAACAGTATATCAAATGAAATATGGGTAAGTATATGTGTTACGTGTTACGTGTTTTTGGTACGTGTCTAATTAATGAATGTGGAATCGAGTCGTATTTCACATAATATTATTATAAAGAAATATACCAATTGGAATTGAAAACAAGATGTTCGAATGATTGTAGTTGAAAATGATTTGAATGAATGTGAAAACGATTTTGCCGGAGGGATTTTGAGTCAGCTGATTTATTTCATCTTTTGTAGACAGTGGAATTGGAATGAACTTATTACAGAATGGAGGAAAACAATTAATATGACGACAAGATGAGGAGATCCAGCTGGTGTATGTAGATTATCATTCTTCTATAGATACAAATTTACACAGAGGATTACATGGAACCCTTGACTGTCCAACACTTTTGTGCGTCCCTGTTTTATTTTTTTCCCCGTGAAATGCAACTTGTGCATGTTGATTTTGAACGCAGTCTTCGTTTTAAAATTCTTAACTTCACTCTTGCCCTCTAGTGATTGCACATCCAAAATAAAGTGGACGCGCAAAAATGCATTGGATGAATTCACACTATTTCCTAACCCCTTTTTGCATAAAAAAACGAAAGTAGACACCACAGATGTGTAAGGAGTGTGTCATTTGCCCAGAGAAGGCTGGTCATTTGACCAAGAAGTGTGTCATTTGCCCAGAGAAAGCTGGTCATTTGACCAAGAAGTGGACACATTCAAATGTGGACACCCAAGGGCTCCATGAGTATAGTATATATGATATTTATATGATGGAATAAACCATTGGATAGATTTCACTGAATGAGAATGGAATCACAATGTTGAGGAATATTTCTATATCTCCATTTACTTAGGAAAAAAATTAAAATACCAACACAATAAAACAATGATGCCCACATTGTAGTTAGGGAGTAGCAACGCTTGATGTAAACACTCTTTTAAAAAACACAATAATTTGAAAGCTAAGTTTTTATATGACAATTAGAACGGGGAAAATCCCCAAGTTGCATTTTTGTATTTGTGCTGCCCTTGGAAAATATTAAATTAAGTGATGTTGTTCTTCCTCCATTTGTTGTTATGCTTCATCCTTCTACTGTTTCACATATTTTTCTTGCTATATAAAGTAGAGGCAGTATGTAGCCGAACATCCACCCCCCCCCCAAAAAAAAACCATAGTAGATTTCTTTTTATGGAGTCCAACCGTGTCTGGCCTAGCGCTAAAAAGCCGCGACCCTGAGGATTCTTAGAGGGACGGGCGGTGGCCAGCTGCACAAGAAGGAGCGATAACAGGTCTGTGATGCCCTTAGACATCCGGGGCCGCAGCGTGCTACAATCGAGTGAATTTCGCCCATCACTAATACATACACAGTATTATCTTTATTCTTTCTTGCTTCCGAATTGATATCTTTATCATGACGAAGTATATTAAAACAACTAAATGCTTTTGGTGAGAGCCAGCAAATGGAAATAAGTTGAGACACAGAAGGATGAAGCATAATAGAACTGCTGCAATTAATGTATTTGAGGGGGGTGAGGGGGCTAGAAATTTTAGTGAGAAACAATTCTATGATGTTGAGTCTTAACAATGTGTGCGCACATTTTGATTTTGTTTTAATTTTCACAGGGTTCCCACATTCCAGGGATCCTTTGATGATGATACGTATTTTGTAAACAGACCCCCAAAGAAAACAATTGTTTCTAAACTTCATGGTGGTTAAAAAGTTAATTTGAAGCAGGAGCTGACAATAAACACATTCACATTGTTAGAACTAAAACATCATGGAATTCTCAACATCTTTCTGGAACTAGGATGGTAAAATCCTGAGATTGTGTCGCCTAACGGTATAATTCTGTAGCTGTCCTGGGTGCCAATGCATCACAAACATGCATATTTTGTGTTCTCATTCATAAAATACAAGTAGTAGTTCTTTCTTCTTTCTTGTCCAGTTCCCTTTTACCATTACAGTGTAGGGCCAGCACTATGCGGCTGGATTTCTCTGGATCAAGATATTAAGCCAAGCAGATGATCAACCCACGTGTAGTAGTAACAGAACTAAAAATAGATTGACTGTTTGCCAAATATATGTTCAGAAATTCGCAATCAACTGAAGGAAATTCTGGTTTTTGGATAGAAATAATAATAGTCTCAGTCGACCAAGATAAACATTTAATTATTTGTTTTAGGTTGATATCAGAATAATCATATCATGTGTTTGCCAGTCTGTGGCAAGTAAATTTGTAGATTTGAGTTGTGTGAGTTTATATGTGAACAGTTCCGAAGAGTGGAACAGTTGTCGGAATTTATAAACGTAATATTGGTGTCGACATTATCTAGAGCAGCCGTTCATCTTTCCAATGATAGTTAAATGATTGCCGAGATATTGTCCAGTGAAGCTGGTAGCCGTAGTATGCCATAATAATAATACTAATGACCCTACAATGTTTTTTTTTTATCACTCTCAAAAAGCAACTTATCCGACTTGTGCTCCCTTTTGTTAGACGCGTCACATATATGTCTGTAAATAGCAGTTTTGGAAATTCATGCAAGATATTATATATATCATATCAAATGTCTAAAGCATAAATACACACATTGACTTGTAGGGTTAATTTCATTCACATGGACTCTGTAGAGTTAATTTGATCCCAACATCCAATGTTTGAATAATATTATCATCATCATATAAATTATTATATATACATGGTAATTCAATTTTATCATTTTGCCCTTTAGAAAATGCTAATTGACTTAGTATTAATATTTGTTGTTTCATAGAAACTATGTACATTGTGTGTAAACATCAAATCACAAACAAATATTAAATCACATGAACAAACATTTAATTGCACAAACAACCATCAAATCACGTGATAAATAATAATAATAATAATAATAGTTCTGAATTCTCTCTCACAAAAAAACATCAGCAAAAATTGGAACAAAAATCCTTTGTTTGATCAAGCCCCATTAATACCGCAGAGCAGTGTTGGGGCCAGCCATGAAAGGCACACAAGATACCTGCCATAAATGCAGACACTCCGACCACCGAACACGACTGAATACAGAGCCGGAAATAAAGTATTAATAATACAAATAAAAACAGGCAAAATAAATAGATGCACTCCGAATTAGTTTTTAAAAAAAACCTTACAACTTCTCTACTTCCTCCATAACTATTCCTTCTTTCTCTCCATTGTTATATATTTCCCAGCATCAGCAATAAGTGTTCTTTCTGTGGCCGTCCAACATGGAGGGAAGTTTATGCACCACACACCACCTAGTAACACGTGCCAGACAGCATCATGAAAGTACTACTACTAGAAACTGACTGTTGGGGTTATCATTGTCAAGCAATAAATTATAACGGAAAAACCAGCAGAGTACGGAAAGAAATAGAATATCACATTGTAAGCAAAATGAGGCAAAACAAAGAATAACATGGCTGGCGATAAAATATAACCAACCTGGTGGAATCGAGATTGTGCCACAGTGACCAAAGGTGGTCTATAACCAACCTGGTGGAATCGAGATTGTGCCACAGTGACCAATCTAACAACAACATGGAAATTTCTCAACCTTTCCTCTCTCTACACCTATGCGTTAAACTATTTAATCACGTCAAAGACTTCAAGCCACAACACGATCATCACATCCGAGATGTGACAAATGTAATTTTTTTTTTTCCAACCAAGCTCGGGAATTTTAAAAAGAGAAAAAAGTTTTATCCAAAATCTCAGCACCTTGCAATTAAAACGATATCAAGACAAAACCAATAATAAAATACAAACAAACAAAATAATTTTTTTTACGATGACTTCCTAAAAGGACAATAATGCAAATGTAGACATAGAAATAGGAAATATTATTATTATAGAATGTGTCGGTTACATTAGTACATAGAAATATACAATAGCAGATTGAGCGTTTCAATAGACAGAATACCAAAAACATACCAATTATAATAATAATAATAGTAGTAGTAGTAGTAATGAAATAAATAAAGGATAACAATATGAATAAATGCTGCTGGGAAATGGAAGCAATGTCGTCACTAATGAGAAAGAGACGGAGTGGGCAGGGTGGGTGATTTGGAAAATGATAAGATTTAATCATTCTAGGTTTGTCAAAACTTCATTCATATTCATTGAGACAGAATGTCCAAAACTTAAAATGTCTGTTTCGTCCAAATCAATGGAAGTAGAACTAGATTGGCATGTTTGTAACACTATGATTCTATTGTGACCACTTTCAAATTAACAACTAGTGTCAGAAAATCAAATTAGCTTTCCTTTGATTTGACATAGAAAATCTTCTTGATATTAGTTTATGTAAAACTTTTCATTTTTTCTTTTTACTCAAGGTTAATATTAGCTCTCCTGTACTGTAAAGTTGAGGAAAACAGCTTATGGACGGACAACCATGAATTTCTCAATGGGTCATCGTTGATTACTCATAATAATCTCAAAGCTTAATACAGTCACACAGGGAACGTATATGACTTGATGGAATTGATACGACTGGAAATAGAACTGTTCACCCAAAAAAGCAAATGATGGCTTTGTATATTATTATAATCGCGTTAAAATCATTGTTGATGTTATGTTGAAATCATTGTTGATGTTATGTTAAAATCACTGTTGATGTTATGTTAAAATCACTGTTGATGTTATGTTAAAATCATTGTTGATGTTATGTTAAAATCACTGTTGATGTTATGTTAAAATCATTGTTGATGTTATGTTAAAATCACTGTTGATGTTATGTTAAAAGCAATGACAATTGCTGGCACAGTCTTTGAACTTTGAGCTTTAAACTCCAGTTTTCAATTGTATCCTTTATAGTAATGCAAAGACCTATGACGAAAATATCAACTATGGGGATTGGAAATGGAAATATACAATAACAACAATGTGTGTAACCATAGCGACAAATGAAATTTGTACGATATAATACAATCAAAAATGATTTTTGAAAAACATGGAATGAAGTTTTCAGAGTGGAACTCTTGAACATTGAAAATATAAAACAAGATTTGGAATATAATTTCATTAAGTCATATGAACAAATAAATACAAACAAAATAACGAAATGGATGTATTTATTTCTATAAAATGTGATTTGGAATGAAAACCAAATCTAACCAATAAGAAACCAAGGTACATATTGCAAACTGTGTGTAAAAATTCAGGAGGAAACATACTGATTATCTTGCTTTTAACTTTGTCACCTTGAGAAATAAATAAAACATTATTTCCAATTGGTACAGGGCTCAAAATTGTCTAGGAAAGGGCAAACAACTGTAATTGGATTTTAAAATGAGGTATCTTTGTGCTTCATCCTCAACTGTGATCCTAAACAGTAAATACCCCGGTACAACGCGTGGTTTGAAATATTTCCCTTAAAAGAGGAACAAATAAAACAAATATACCGATTTGCCAATGTGACTTCTTTCCGACGAGCTCTGTCACTAACTGTGATCCTAAACAACAATACAATAAATTAGAATATTGCACATGCTCCTGTTTGGCAGTCTGGGAATGAAATTTTTATTTTCATCATAATGAAATTCTATTGATAAATAAAATAATTACATAATGAAACCATGATGAGTGATGGGGGAAAGGATTGTTTTAAATAAATTGTTTTGCATAACAATGATAAAATCCATATAATATATTAATTATTATTACTCATACCGATTCTAAAAGTGGTACATATTAAATTATCAAATTAAAAAAAAATAAAAAAATATTGTCTTTCCC
Source organism: Tritonia tetraquetra (assembly GCA_030265355.1). Classification (NCBI taxonomy): domain Eukaryota; kingdom Metazoa; phylum Mollusca; class Gastropoda; order Nudibranchia; family Tritoniidae; genus Tritonia; species Tritonia tetraquetra. Next base: position 7,998 of record JARBEQ010087806.1, on the reverse strand, counting down.
AAGTCATGTGACTAACATTACATACAAAATGGAGACACTTCTTATTCTTCTTGTCATATGACAACAACACAGGGGCTATTCAGAAATGTTTGATATGAGATTTTTCATAAATCAAGGTGTAAATATAATATGGTATGTCATAGTAAAAAAATAATCAATAAAAATAAAAATGTCATCATCGTTATGAGTTTGATATGATTAATTTCATTAACGCCATTTTTTTTGCAGATTGAAGTAGTCATAGTTGTAGAAGTAGTCGTAGGCATGATCTAGTGTGACTATGGAATGAACGTCATGTGATGGTTAGATATATTTTATTTAAGGTTTACAGTACTCTGACACTGTTCTATAATCGACAACCCTTTAGCCTCAGTTCAAGCTTCAGGGTCCCTATACGATGTATCCGCCATTGATGAGAAGTATGAGAAATGGGTAGAATGGGGGGAGGGTTATATTAGGACAAAAGGCCATTGTGTCTCCGTTACTGTCAAGGTATATTTCTAAAATACTTTTTACATTATGCACAACCAAGAAATTTATAGGGATAAAAAAACATGAGGAATGCTATAATACTGTGGTAAGGTGTCGTTCTTACACTAGGTGATATAATTATTATAATAATATATAAGAGGGTAGATAGATATAAAAAAACAAAAACCTCTGTCATTATATTGCTGCATCTCCGAATGACAATTTTTCTCTCTTTTGTTTTTCTTTTTTTCTTTGCATGATTTGATTTTGGGAATAACAAGATTTGTTGTAATTCTCCTTCGTATGTTATATCAAGGCGTCGTCTTACGTCTGTATTTGTATAGCTTGTCTCTACCATGGTGTTGTTCAATTTATCAATATATATATATGTGTGTGTGCCCAGAGAAAGGACCAAAAAGTCAGGATATCTCATATTGAGATGTAAACCAATAAAGTATCTAAAAGTAAAAGTCGTTTTTATCAAAATTGTGTTTTTAATCCAAAAAAGCTAGCTCTATCATCATTTCTAAATAATTTCCTCATAGGAATTTAAGACATTTTTGCGATTTATATCTTAAAATAATTTTTTTTAGACCCATGATTTCTGTTAACTTATAACATTCTGTAGGGAAATGATAGTCCAATGGAACCTCTCTAATCGTGAAACGTCGGTTTCCAAGAATATCGTCCCCGATTAGCCGGGTTTCCCAACTAACCAGGGTCATGGTGATTTCGGTATTCCTCCTATATTTGGAGTACTTAAGCCCTTCTCCTGCATCAAGACACCAAGTGCTGTGACGAATTCACACCTTATGGTGACTGGGCGGATTGGTCATTGACAATAGTGCTGACCAAGGATGTCAGGAAATGTGTTTCAGCGCCTTATTACTTAGCATGATAATGGGTAACCCAGTTGTCATATGAATTCTTCCCAGAAATAGCAAAGCAATATAATGAATTGTCCCGATTACCAGGGGACCCCTCCCGATTACAGAGGAAATTTTTAAGTCGCTGTGATTTCGTTCCAATTTGCCAGGATTCCCCGATTGTCCTGGGTCCCGATTTCTGAGGTTCTATTGTACATCAAGATTGAAGATTACCAACTTTGGGGGCGTTTGTCCGGGTACACACACATAATGATAATAATATTATACAGCTTGCCTCTACTTTGGTGATGTTCTGATTATCAACAACAACATAACAAAATAGTTCTGTCTCTAGTTTTTTTCACGACAATAATAAATAATTGATTTAGTTCTCTTCCTCCTTACAAAACATGGCGCAACAAGAAAGTCGGTGTTGGCAGGAATTGGAGGGAGATAGGATAGTAGTCGACTTCTCTGAATCGCAACACAACAGGAGTAGGCAAAATTGTTGCGCTTATTAGAGAAGTTGCGATTAACCAGTGACGTTTATATAGAATTAATCAATTCTGTTCGGCAATTGCTATTAACCGAGTTGCAATAAATCAGAGTCGACTGTAATGATTTTTGTCACCAGTGGGCTTTTGTTTATTTCTGTTTGACCGAGCCCAACTTGATGACGTTGTTATTGTTCCAAACACCTCAGTGCTTCGTGTCAACAATACTCATTTCATAGAATACTTTAAATAGGTGATGATATCAATTATATTTTGTTTATCATTTTTTTCACCAGACACTTTTAAAATAAATATTAAAAAAAGAGATAAGAGAATTGCATGTCAATGAAAAGGGAGGCACGCAAAACGAAAATTCAAAACAAAAATATATTATATAGATAAATAACAAAGATAGGAATGAAGAATAATACATGAATAATGACTTTTTAAAAAGTTGTAAGGTTTGAAGTTTAAGCCCTTTTCAACACGTAAAGGTCATATCAAAGGCGGTTCTAAAGAACTTGAGAAGATTCCACGTGAATCTCCAGGGCAGAGCCATGGAAACTCTGAAAGGACCAGAAAACACCCCCCACGCTAGGTGGGCTCGAACCCAGTCCTCCGCATCCAAAGCTGAGTGATTTGACCACTGAGCCACGAATGCCCCCTTGAATAATGACCTTACTTTATAACATGAATATGGTCGTAGCCATCAACGTCTGGACAGAAAGGTAATTATTACATTCAATGGTAAAAAACATGAAAATCTTCCGTCAACATACCACACATGTTGTGTAAACTGTACCATAGCATTGAATCAACTCTCCAATGGTTATACTTATATATGTGACTGGTCCTGCTAAGGTGGTACAAAAGTCGGAATTTACACAGAAATTAGAGACAGGGGTGTAAACGGCAAACGGAAAAAAAAAATCTGAAAACATCAGTAGTATATAAGTAGTAGTAGCAGTAATAGTAGATTTACACCCCTGTAGAGATGTTTCTATCATTTTAAAGGGCAGTAATTCCCCTTTCCTAAAAGGTTAGACGATTGCTAAGATATTGACGATTGAAGCTTGTCGGCGCAATGCATCATAATAATAACTGTTTTCGCCACTCTCTCCAAGAACGAATTCTCCGGCTTATGTTCCACTTTGTCAGGAGTGATCACATATATATATATTCCATTAGTTTTTTTATACACATGACTTAAGACAGACACGACGACAGTAACAACAAAATTATTATTAAGTAGGATATGAATGAACCATCATAATTCATCTTTTGGCAGGACACCATCACATTTAAATCCATTCCATTTCCTGTCCATTCATTGGTGGATGTCTCAACCAATCAGAGAATCAAATTAAACAGCCATTGGTGGATGTCTCAACCAATCAGAGAATCAAATTAAACAGCCATTGGTGGACGTCTCAACCAATCAGAGAATCAAATTAAACAGCCATTGAACAATTGATTGATCAGAAAAAAATCAACATCCAGGTAGCAGCCAAATGAATCAAGTTTGTATCAAATCAACATTTTAGGTTGACTGAAAGTTTGTCCAATCAGGTTAAAGATGAAACACGACTATAACCATACGATAAAAAACCTTGCTACTCCGGTTTCTCCCGACCGGCCGACTGTTAAGTTGGTAGGTAGCTTAAGGTAAGATAGCTATTTTATCAGACTTCAGTTGGTCCACTCTTGTTTTGTTTTAAAAACCATCAGAGAAATTGGTACCTCCTGTACTGCGGGGAAGCTCACCACTTTATATTCCAGGTCTGAGCAGTCGACTGTTAAGTGGGGAGGTTACTGATGAAAGTTCTATTCTCTCTTGGTCAGGGTTACACCCCTTGTAGGGTCTCCACAAGAAATTCACAACAAAAAACATGCATATAAATCATCCTTAAGAAGAGTTTGTTTCTTCGCTCCATTCGGAAAGTGAAAGTTTCTCTTTTAAATATACCGAAACCATGGAATTATGGGTAAAATGATGAAACTGAAAATGACACTACACAGTGATCCTGTGGTCTTTGTTTGCTGGACATGCACACGCCATTTTGTTTTCAAATTTCTGTTGATGAATGCCAAGAACCATATTGGTAACTTTACATATAGCCAATTCATTTAATCAAGAATTGTGGGGGCAATTAGTACACATCTGCTATTATTATTATTATCATTGATTCATCAACAAGGTTGATAGAAACAATAAATAAATAAATAAAAAATAAAAATTTATATTAAGTGGTATCAGTATCGGGTGACTAGGGTTGTAATATCAATAACACTGCCATGGATTGAAACGAACCGGACTAAGATGATCATACGTGGGAAATTACGTGTCCAAGGGCAAACGTAACTATACAAGAATGGGATTCAGGTTTTTTTATTTCACGGGATCGTTAACCTTGTGTTTTAATGGTAATTACAATGGTCATTTTGATGCTTACCGAATTGAAATGTCGTGATTTCAATTTATCTCTTTAATTTTAAAATCATAATTTGATTTATATTACAGTATAAAATCTATCAATAAAACACACACACACACACACACACAACACATACACACAACCCCACCATAATATGTACACATTGATGTTTGCAGGGGTATGTTGGGTAGAAAAAAGCCACCAGTTCTATAGAAACTGATATATGATATTTCACCGCCCTCCTCATATTATTCTAAACAGTGATTTGGCTTTTCATTGTCCAAGATGTAAATTTTACTCTTCTTCCCGAGATACGAATACGAATAGCATTTCACGTATTCTTGAGTCTTTCCAAGCACATTACGGTTTATATGAAGTAACTCCATGGAGAACAGAGATGACTAAAGACAAAGAGCCACATTGATTCAGGCAACCAACTCATATCATGTCTTATTCTTGGGTCATTCCAAGCACATTACGGTTTATATGAAGAACTCCACGGAGAACAGAGATGACTAAAGACGAAGAGCCACATTGATTCAGGCAACCAGCTCGATGGAGTAAATAAGTAAGAGAATGAAGAACACGATTCATCATTGTTGGTGTAGTATTTGATGTGTGCGAGAGTCGAGGAGAGTTTACACGATGGTGAAATCTTCCGTGTAACCTTTGTCCTGACCTCCTCCTTGATTGGCTGGACGAGTCTCCATGTCAACTTCCTCCTCGGGAACCGGTCGATAATGCCTGTGGAATTGTATTCGATAGAAAATACAATTTATATTTTATGGGATAAGTTGTAATTTATATTTTTATTGTGTAAAAATAGTTTTTACGTTTCAACATCTATATTTTTTATGCATGAAATCTTTTTTAGTGTGAAATTTGTTTTCGAATTTTACATCGTAGTCTTTTATGAGTGAAATCTGTTTTGAACTCAGGTATTTTTTTAAGTGTGTGAAATTTGTCTTCAAATTTTGAAAACAATCGTTGAAATTTTGTTTTCATTGATAATAAAATATTGATCAATCTTTACACTGTATCCTGGTGTCAACAAATAGTTCTAAAATGTTAATGTTACCCCATTTGTAACACAGAAAGTTCATGTCAAAGGCAGTTTAACAGAACTTAAAGATTCCACATACATGTCTTTAGGATAGAAAACTCTGATTGGTGCAGGGGGAAAAAAAATCGTGGACAGGTGTGTGGTGTTCAAACCCTGGACCTTTGCATCCACAGGCAAGTAATTTAACCACTCGGCCACCCCCACACCTCCCCCCCCCCCCTAACAAATAAATACACTGCAGCCTGCTTGAGATCAACTCTTTGGGACCAGATAAAAAGTTTATCTTAAGCAAGGTTCATCTTATCCAGATATCATGAATAGTCTTAAATCTTGACTGGATTAAGTTTATCTTAAACGTGATTTTAGATTAAGAGAGGTTATGTTGTGTGGATTACACTGTAGTTGGTATCAATGGTGATATGCTACCAGATCTACTACAACACTGACCTGTCCAGCAAGCTGACCGACTCCTCTTCCTCGGGGGACGTGGCCAAAGTGGGATGGGCCAGTGACATGACTAGTGGACGATGTTCATCTGTTCCAGGTGTTTGGAGATTGGTGTCGTAACGGACTCGAGCATGAGGCGTTCTCCGGCCCACTGAAATAGAAATGAAAAAAACATAAAAAACTCTTGCAGGGGTCCAAAGAAAAGAAAATCCAAGTTGCGACCAGGACTCGAACCCAGGACCGCCTGCCCACACGCACAGGCGAAAGTGTTACTGTTATGCTACAATGTCCCAAAAATAGAAATGAGGTCATCGATGTGCATACTAAACAAATAAAAAGAGAATTAATTCACTACTTGCTTCCACTGCTTGAACAATAAAATAACCAATATCATGGACCCCTACTATCGCCCTCTTTAATTTACTTACTTTAACAGCACGCGCCTAATGTGGCAAGATCTGCTCAGTTTCCTTATAGCTGAGGGGTTTACCACCAAGGCAACAGTAAATATTGTTATGGCCAAAACTTGGGCAACACCTAAAAATATGACGCTCATTGTGCCATTACAGGTTCGGGGGACTGTGGGCTGATCACCTGCTTGCCTTATCTACCTGATCCAGAGTTTTTTCAACTCTGTGTTCAGCAATGCTGGACATGGAGCTGGTCACAACACTCATTGGGGGTATAATGTGGTTTGGATAACAAAACAAAACACATCAAGATAAATTGTCCAGGGTTCATTACCTCTTCGAGGCCTTGTGACGTCTTCATTAGGACGGAAATCCCCGAAGCCTTGTTGTGCACAAGCATTGTAAGATGGCGGGTAACTCTCGGCTACGGCGTTGTATGAAGGGGGATAACTTTCTGAGGGGCTGTTTGACCGGGGAGTTGTTGCCCTTTGTCCAAAGGTATACGTGACTTCCTCACTGTTAGTGCTAGTGGTACTTGTACCACTCTGTGTTCTGGAATAGCAGACATAAAATCATGGGACATGAGGAGCATTCTAGCATTTCAAACAATTATACATTATATCATACATGGGGTGGTGATGATAATGATAATAACCATAATAATAATAACAATAATACTGTACAACTTACTGGTTATTTTTTCTTTTACTACTACTACTTCTACTACTACTACTACTACTACTACCACTACTACTACCACTACTACTACTACTACTACCACTACTACTAATACTACTACTACCACTACCACTACTAATACTACTACTACTACTAATCCTACTACTACTACTACCACTACTACTACCACTACTACTCCTACTACTATTACTCCTACCACTACCACTACTACTACTACCACCACTACTACTACCACTACTACTACTACTACTACTACTACTACCACCACCACCACCACTACTACTACTACTACTACTACTACTACTACCACCATTACTACTACTACTACTACTACTACCACTACTACTACTACTACTACTTCTATAATAATAGCAATTGTGATATGATAGGAATGGGGCTTTACCTTGTCATGAATGTTCCCAATGGCCTTTTTCCTGTCACCTGACCTCTATGTTTGCCTCTGTGTCTTGGTCTGACTTTTCTTGGGGGCAAAGGTCGTTTGAGTTGGCTGGCTTTCCTCTCACCTTCATTGGTGTCACTCTCTATCTCCATTCTTTGAGGGCGCCGTCTTTTCTCTGGTGGGGATAGAGATGATAATGATGGTGAGGATGATAATAATGCTAATGTTGATAATGTTGTTTTGCAGCTGATGATAATGATGATGTTTGGCTGTTGATAATGTGTTGCTGATGTTGATAATGATGGTGTTTTACTAAGGTTGATAATGAGTTGCTGATGTTGATAATGATATTTTATTGATGTTGATAAATATTGATCTTATGCTGATGTTGATAAATATTGATCTTATGCTGATGTTGATAATGATGATGTGAACGATCTTTTTTTCTTTCTTTCTTTATCAATAACCTTTTAGTAACTTTCGTGTGTAAGGTGATGTGAATGATGATAAGAAATATAACAGTATATATGAAAAGATAGAAAAGGGAACACAAGTTGTAATTTATACATGTATAGGTATTAGTATCATTATCAAAGACGGGGCTACATTAATTTGTTTATTGACCTTGATTAGGAGTTATACTGCCCAGTGTATTGCTCATGGTGTCAATACAGAGTTTAGGACACAGTGGGCTGATCACCTGCTTGTCTGAA
>JARBEQ010087695.1:2767-14210 GCA_030265355.1 Tritonia tetraquetra | reverse complement strand
CTTTAAAACATCTAAACTGCCTACACCTTTGCTTTAAAACATCTAAACTGCCCACGTCTTTGCTTTAAAACATCTTAACTGCCTACACCTTTGCTTTAAAACATCTAAACTGCCCACGTCTTTGCTTTAAAACATCTTAACTGCCTACACAACTGCCTACACCTTTGCTTTAAAACATCTTAACTGCCTACACCTTTGCTTTAAAACATCTTAACTGCCTACACCTAGCACAAACAGCAAGGAGGACGCAAGGGAAATAACTCTTGAAATGTGCTCTCTCATGATATAGTGAAAAACGCTGAGTTGATTATCTTATGTATTGATCATCTTTGACTTTACTGTGTTTTTAAAAGTCTTTAACACACACATAACATCTACCCCTGGTTTGTCCTGCAACTTCTTCATGGAAAAAATACCTGATGTCATGGGTGTGGCAGCCGAGGAAGCAGGTTGACTGGGAGGAGGGGTGATGACCTGCTGGGTCGATATTGGCGCTGGTGGTGTGGTCTGGCGGGGCGCTGACAAGTTTGGGGGCATGAAGGGGGTGCCTGTTTTGGCAGCAGGTGTGGAAGAGCCAAATATGGGAACCTGGGATGAAACAGACAACAATAAAGGAAAGATTTTTTAAAAAAACTATAGACAGTCAATAACAATGTACCCGCAATATTTAGTTAAGTTTTAGTCTGCCAAAATCAAATGCCCTGTGATACTAAAAAAAAATTGTTGGTAGATTACCAGGCTTGTCAACCCTAACAAAAGTAAAAACAGGACAAGGCTACAGAAAAACAGGACATTGATAGGGAGAAAGATGAGAAGAAATTGTGAAATAACAGGATTATTCAAGAAAAAAAAGAAGTGAAAACAGGCAATATGACAAGTCTCAAAATGACTTTTTTAAATATATATATATATAGGTAAAAAATAATCCCTTTAAAAAACAATTAAACAAAACAAGAGTGACAGGTCTGTATTCTCTTTCTTTCTTTATCAATAACCTTTAGTACCATTGGGTGTAGGGTCAGGTCTGGTTTACAACTACCAAATGATTGTCTTCAAATGGAATAAATCTATCTATGTTTCTATGTCCAAAGAACTTGGCCGCAAAAAATGTTTAGTACTTGACTCCCCACAATTACCTTCTCGCCATTGTCAGATATCTTTACTGTTTCTTTAACATGACTGGTGCAACTCTTTCTTTATCTAAATTTCTGGTCTAACAATTGACCGAGCAAAAAAAATTATAAGACCCAGTAACAGATGAGCACAAGCTGGTAACGAATGATTGGCTATGTAACTGAGGAGCAAGTGACAAAGCAAAGGATGGACAGGGTTTCTTTGAGAGGCAGTGTGGAGAAAAGAAGAGACTGACCGATGACGGTTGTCCAAATTTGAGACCTGGTGGTGTTGGGTTTGGACCTACAGGTGAGCTTGAAGGTGGAATACTGGCAAAAGCTGAACTTTGGCCTGTAAATTATAATGACAAAGGAAAAAAAAAGTATTAAAAAAGGCATTTGATTTCATTTTGTATGAATGGGAAGGGAATGGAGTGTTTATGAAGATCAATATGTTGGCAACCTGTGGTGTGAGTATTTGTCAGTGACTGTGTCAGATTGAGGAGTGAATAAAAGAGTGTGTGTGTAGGACCATGTCTGATGAGAGACCATCAAGATGTAAAATGAAAACAATTCATATAATAAAGATGTACGTTTAATTCCAAATAAATTGCTTCTTTGTAATAAAGCTACTCCTGCTCTTGCTCTTTCATTAGTATTGACACCCTAATAGACAAGTGTATGGCTACCTAGATTTTTCTTTTTAGTTTCTGTTATTCCCAAAATATCTGTGGTGGAGCTGCCACCTCAGGGCCCCATACCAGGCCCGGCGACCTCTTGGTTTTGGATCTTCATTTGAGGCCTTCCAAATATTACAAAGTCATTAGACCACTCGAGCCTCTCCACCAAAACAAGGTGGGTCACTATGGAGAGAACGAATTTCACAATCTTTTCAATATTCATTGATAGCCACCTGATTTGTTTGCTGCTCCTCCAAAAGTAAAAGCAAACGATGAACCGTCGGGCTGACCTTGAATGACTTGGGCTTGAGACGCGGGTGTGGCAAGCAATGGTGGCTTCTGATTGGCTAATGAACTGGCCGCTGCAGAGTCAGCTGTCTTCCCAAACTGAAAGGCTGGTGTGGCAGCAGGTTTACTCACAGACGAAGGTGTGAATGCATTAAATGGGGGTGGGGGTTTCATCGAGTCTGCTGCGGTCATGGTTGCCCCTGGTGTTGCCCTTTGTGTCACGGAGAACGGAGTATTAGGGGCAGCAGATTGTGGGACTGAACTTGGTGGTGCTGATGGTTTCCCAATCAAACCAGGGACTAAACAACAAAAGCAAAAATGAAATCAAAATTAGGTTTGTTTATTTTTTTTTACATTTTGACAGAGAAAAGTTGGGCATGTACTCATTATTTTTCGTTGAGTAAGCAGGATCTATGCAACATAGTATTGGTCATCGTGCATGAGAGTATGGCCCTACACAAAATTGTTAATGTCATGTACCTCAATATTCCTGGTCTCCTAGACACATCCTTTGCACGCCCGACTCGGTCATATATTATATATTATGAAGTACTGAAGGTACAAAATTTGATGCTATAGAAATAATGACAAAAAAACGTGAATTAAAAAAATGTTATGTTATGTCAGTCTGAGTCATTGTCATAGTTTTTAAAATATTCTTGTTAATTGCTCATTCATTTTATTTATTTTTTTTCAAATAAACAAACCTCCTTTCTTTGCCACAGCTGGATTCAAAGGTTGTGCTGGAGTTGTAATTTGAGGTGCAGCGTCTTTGTGAGAATAGCGAAGGTGATAGGCCAAGAGGAGACCGTCTGTTGACAGCAAGAACATGACGGGGCACGCAGGAAATGTTTTGGTTTCATCTGAATGGATGGATGAAAAGAAGTAAAATGAGCCATACTAAACTAACAAGAAAATCGGCAGGTTTATTATAGTTCAAACACATTTATTCACATCAAATAGGGACCATTCTCATATGCCAATCCAAATCAGTATAAAACCGAGACACATAAAGAAAAGCACGACATTAACAGAGGGAAGGAAGGAGAAAAAATTAGTGAAATAAACACAGTTTGACAAGTAAAAAAATCTTTAAAGACAAGTTGGCAGGTCCAGCATTGTACAATGGACAGCCTGTGTTAAAATAACAATTTTAAAATTCATTGTATGCAGGTGGGATCCCAGTGGCGCAGAGGTACGGTTCTCGCCTCTGACGCGAAAGGTACAGGGTTCGATTCCCGGCAGTGACACTGTCAGGTATTTTTCTCCTTGAAACTCAGTGAAAACCTACATGCCACTCCTCTGGTCCTATTCAGGTAGGTGGGATCAAGAACCTAGTCCTATCGGAGACAGATGATAAACTTGGAGGTCCCGTGTGCACGTTGCCCACGTTGAAGAACCCTTGGCAGTTTTAAAAAAACATTAAGAGTAGTACGGGCAAAATGAATTCCTACCACAAAGGTCACAGTGGTTGATCACCTGCTTGGCTTAATATCTTGATCCACAGAAACCCAGCCTCATAGTGCTGGCCCTACACACTGTAACGGTAAAAGAGATCTGGTTAAGAAAGATCACCATGGTAATTCCTATGGAATTGTTTACTAGGATATCAAATTACAATTATTCAAGTGTTTACACACAACAAATAAGAAACAGTATACAAGGCTGCTGCTCCTCTTTTTAAATACTATTCCAGGGCTTTTCAAGGGCAGAATTCTTAAATTCCAGGGCTACAAAATCCACTAATTTACCCAGAAAATTCATATTTTGGGGTCATAAAACATGCAGCGGCAAGTCTTCCCCAACTATTCAGCTCATAGGACAAAATTCCAGGGCACAAATACAAATTCCAGGGCTTTTTAGAATTTTATCAAATTCCAGTGATTTTCAAGGGGATCCATGGAATTCCAAGGCTGTGAATATAGACACTTAACTTATTATTGACACGCAGTGGGCTGAGCACCTGCTTGTCTGAAATTCTTTGATCCACAGTAATTTCCAACTCTGTGTTCAGCCATGCTTGGTGGTCGGGGTGTCTGCATTCATGTCTGTATCCCGTCTGCCTTTCATGGCTGAACATGGGGTTGGCCCCCGACATTGCTCTGCAGTTTTAATGGGGTTTGATCAAACAAACAAACTTATTATTGACAAATAGTGCGAATGAATTTCAATATATTTTTAAAATTCACAAATACTCAAGACCACAAATAAAGATGCAAGAGTGATCAAAATAAGTACTTAGAATGACCGGCTTGCTAGGAGAGTAATCAACAGCCATCCCTAGAGGGAACGAGTCATTTTGGTCTCCTGTTAGAGGAAGCTCTGCCCTTGAACAGTCCTCCAGATTCCAATGTTCCCAGCTGGTCTAGGGAAGAGAAGAAAAACAAAACAATCATGTTAAAACTTTCCAATGAAATTGCTTTCACATGAGAATGGACAAAAGCTATATATAATGGGTTCTACCATTCAATCTTAGTGGCTGCTGGCACAACCACAAAACAGATGGGATCATATGCATACCAGGCACTATTACCACTGCTGGTTGAAGAATCTATGGACGATCAATTGTTTTCATAGGAATATGCCAGCATGCAGGCCTGCCAACCCTAACCAAAGTAAAAACAGGAAAAGATTACAAAAAAAGGAAGGACTTAAAAAGAGAGAGAGAGAAAGAAGAAAAAATATCGTGAAAAAAAACAACAGGCTCATTCAATAAAAACAGCCAATTTGATGAACTTTTAAAGGGGTAAATAAAAACAAGTTGGCAGGTCTAAAAAAAGTTCTAAAGTTTGAAGTTTAACGCCCTTTTTTAACACATAAAGGTCATATCAAAGGCGATTCAACAGAACTTGAGAAGATTCCATGTGAATCTCCAGGCCAGAGCCTTGAAAACTCTGAAAGGTCAAGAGAAAAAATTCTGCACCAGGCGGGACTTGAACCCTGGTCCTCCGGGTCCAAAGTCTAGTGGCTTGACCACAGAGCTAGGGACACCCCCGAGTTGACAGGTCTGATCAGGTTACTGAATGTTTCTTTAAAAAGCAATTTTTTATGGAATAGATCAATTCTCAGTCTAAAGAAGGAACAAAAAACACACCTTTCTTTTTCCTGATTTACCACTAAATAAATTACCTCCACTCCTCTTTATTCCAAACTCTTTCCTTTGCATCAACTAACGTAATTTCTTTTCTCTTTACAATATAAAGATCACCTCTGCTCACATTTTCCTAGGTCTCCCTCATGATTTATTTCCTATTGATTTACATTCAAATGCCATTTTAGGGATTCTCTGCTCATTCATTCTATCTACCACCCAAACCATCCCTTAATATACTTGTACGTGTACTTTTTACTCGAACTGCAGACATACCTTGTTATCCAAATTCTTTCCAATCAAAGTGGCCTCTGTCGCTCTGCTGGAAGCCATCAGTACACATTCCCTGAATTTATAAATAAATTTTAGTAAGTAGAAAAGAGAACATTCAGTTACAGAACGACATCAAATCTAAAAATTTGTCAAGGTGTCAGTTTTATGCCCTTGGCAGCTCTTACAAGGTCATATCACAGACAGGACCTCTGGTTTATGGTCCATCTCTCTGATAAGACTTAATTCCATAAAGAATCCACAGGTCAAAGGGAAAAAATCCCCACATTATGGCTGGACCTTCTGCACTTACAGGATTCAAACCCTGGACTTCCTCATCCAGGAATGAGTGATTTAACCACTTGACCACAGCTGAGTTAAAATAACTTAAATTCACTCACCATTTCAGTATATTGTGAAACAGATACTGAGGTTTCCGATCTTCACTATTGCTGAAGCAAACGTCATCAAAGTTGATATACATTGTTTTATTCTCTTTCTGTTAAACAAAGAGAGAGAGAGAGAGAGAGAGATTAAAATAAAGTAACACAGTTAGTAGCGATAAAATATTTCATACACTAAATAATCACACTTATCAGTGTACATAAGTTAGCTTTGATTCTTTTTGAAAGTTCTAAAGATTGAAGTTTTTCTCCGTTTTCAACACATAAAAAGGCAATTCTAAAGAACTTGAGAAGATTCCACAGGGCAAAGCCTTGAAAACGGAAAGGGCCAGAAAAAACACAGGCTGAGCGGGCTCGAACCCAGTTCAAAGTTGAGAGACTTGACCACTGAGCCACGGACACCCCCAGCTTTGTATTAACAAGGCAAGGATAAATAAATGTCACCTGGAGCCCTATGACTTCTGGAGCCAGTTCTTAACTCAGTTTCTGGCTGATGATGGCTGCCAGGAGTTTTCTTTGAATGGAGAATAAACAGTATAAGAAAATGAAAAAAAAAAACATCCAATAAAAACAAAATACAAACGTTTTGGGTATTTATCCTTCTTCACATAAACAACAACAAAAATACAAACAAGTTAAAAAGCTGTTTCAACCAATCATTGAAGAGAAATACAATTATTTCATTAGATTTGTACTACTCACATTGGACATAGTCATGACAACGAGGGGCTGGTCTGAATTTTGTGCTCCCAACGGCAAGTAGGCAGCAATGAATATGTAAGTAGACAGCCAAACCACATCCACAACTTGAGAAAAACAAAAGAAAATAAAGTTTAACAAATATTGGAATAAATAAAACAATAAACAAGACAAATAAAACCTAACCAAACAAACTTTATTGAAAAATGCAAAATCATAAAAGAAATTATTTATCCTGTAAAAAAAAAAAAAAGCTAAAAGGCATCAAGCTTTTAAAAGTAAATACCTTTTTTTTAAAAGGTAAAAAATAAATAAAATTAAAGCTCTATCTTAATTGTTGGATCTAGACAAAGAAAGACAAAATCTTCAAAAGGTGTTACTGCTGCTTACACTCTACCGAATGTGTAGCTATTCACCTTTACTTTCACATTTGCAACTAAGCTTTGCAACTAGGAGGTCTATGTTCATTTTTGCACAGAACACACACTCCTCAACAGAATACCAGACAAAGCTCTGACACTGACATGCCCACTCTGTCATTTCCTAAATGAAACCGTTGCATTCCATGTGTTTGAGAATGTCAACCCCTCAAGGACCTCAGTGAGAACTATCAGCTACAGAACACTTGCAAATTGTTTGACTAGCTGGATAAAATACTTATAATATCATGGCCTAGCACATTTTTTATATATCAAAGTTCTGTGATCAATTACTGAGTGACCGAGTGAATGAATGAATGAATCATTGTAAAGCGCCTCTGAGCATCACTGATGGATACCGGCGCTATATAAATAATTGTTTATTATTATTATTATTATTAAATTCTTCACCGTGGCATCAGATTGAAGAGAAAGAGCTCAAGTGGACACTGGATTGGAGAAGTAAAGTAACGTGAACACTCTTACCTGTCTGTCCGGGGTTGAGGACAGACGGACAATCCCATTTCTTTTTCTCTGTAAGGGCATGGTCATACTGAGACAAAGTTCCATCCCTTTTACCAACCAGAAGCTGCTTTCCCTTGGGACTCCAAGAAACTGGATTGAAGAATATGAAGAATTTACACACAAATACATAATAACTATATAAAACCTTGGTATACCTCCGACTCTGAGACCAAAGGAAAGGTGGCATTATAAAAAAAATGTTTAAGTGAACAAGTTATCAGATCTGTACCATGGCAAAAGCAGATGGCAAGCAAGAATGGCGGTTTAACAAGGTTTTACTGTATCCACTCTCAAATCACTACTCTAATAATAGCTACAACAATAGAGGAAACAAAAAAACCACAACCCAATTAGTCTGAAAAGTGGATCATATCAAAAGCGTAACCTACAGTTTATAGTCCATCTCCGATAGGACTTGATTCAATAAGGAATTCACAGGGTCAGAGCCATTAAAAACTCTAATCCCTGCATCCACGCCAGAATCTGAACCCTGGAAATGCTGTGCATATGGCAAAAGCGTCGACACCCCTCAATCAATGAAAAAGATCATAATCCCACAAAACAGATAAAAACTTACAACATGTCACTCCAACATTTGCAGGCACAGACATGACAATCCGCGGATTATCCGAGACCTCTACAAGGACCATACTGCCATCAGAATAGCACATGGCAAGCATAGAGAAGACAGCTGGATTCCAAGCAATGTCAACAACAGTCATCCCTGGGCTTAAATTCAGGGGCAGCTTAGCAAAAGGCTGTGGACTAGTTGCCTGTGTTTTTTAAAAAGTAGAAGAAAAAAAAACAACAAAAATGAAATCAATGTTTTGCCTGACACTGACACAACATCTTTTCGGAACAAAACAATACAAATGGATGAGAATTACTACTCAAAATCCTAGCAACAATAAGTACATTTTTAAAATTGAAGAAACAAGCGGTAATGCTGTCATGATTCAAAATATAAACATTTCATAAATTGTCAATTTGTTTTTAAAAGAAAGAACATCAAAGTTTCTTAACAGTCTGACTGCCAGCCATTTTGAATTTGCCGAAGAGGAATGACAGACACTTTTGAATGTTAAAAAAAAATTAACTCGAGGTTGATCGGTTACATCTTCCCTGAGTATAAAACAACCAGATTAATCGATAAACACTGTTGCAAAGGATCTGGAACACTGCTATTGTGCAAGGCCAATATGTCTCAGTAGATGGTAGAGAAACATTGATATCATACATGTAGCAGCTAGCAGGAAAATAGATGAAATCAAAAGACTGATTAAAGAGAACACCTGCTAGTAGAGGCCACAACTCACAGTTTTATACATTATAAGAAAAAGAATGAGGTTAAAAGACATTAGTATAAATACCAAAACACCAAAAACAACATATATATATACCTTGTCAGCGAATCCGTGAACATCAAAAAATACAATGCTCATTTGATTGGCCATATCCTTAAATATAACCATCAAAAACACCCCATCTGCACTCAGAGCCAGAAAAGAGGGAGAGGAGGGAAGAGTAATTTGGGCAAGTACTGGGAACTCTTCAACTGTCACTTTGTTCCTTTGAGCACCAGTGGCTTCATCAATAGACAAAAAGTCAGACGTATTCACCACATTAAAGCCTGTAAAAAATAAAATCAAAACAATAAATTCTGAGAAAATATTGACATGAGACTCATGGGGAGAATCTGTTTCATGGGTTTTTTTTAAAAAAGGAGACATTTGATCCAAGCAATTTCTTCACACTCATAAAAAAGAAAAAGGCCATTCAAACTATAAAAATATAGTTCTTAACAGGCGTAATTACCTGATTTTGTAGCATAAATGACAAGGCCATAAGCAGAGGAACATGCTAATAGTTGTGACCTGTCTGCTGGCGCTGTAAAGTCTGATCCATTTACACGAAATTTGCACAGCTGCACAAATTCAAAGTCCTGTAAAGACAAAATAGATGATTAAGTTTCATGCAATGCATGACTAATATTCAATCTCATTAAAATTTCTATTCAAAGGCAACTTAGGGACCAGTTATTCTAAGGTGCTTCACAAACCAAATCCAACAGACTGAAGCATATTGCTGTTGCCATATTGCCTCTGGAAATAGAAGACATGTAGGCGCTTGTGATGCCCAAAAGTTGTTAAGTTTGACTATCATCAGACATTAAATGGGGACACTCATCAATGGAAGCAAATATTTGAATATTCCCTTCTTCAAGTTGTTGGACTGCCTTCAAGAGTTGATTAGCGCTTCTGTCATGTCATTTTAGGGTTTAGGGACACAGAACATTTCTGGCTAATAGCCTTCATCAGCCCAGTTCAGAGTGAATATATATGAAATTCCATCTTGTATCTAAAACTGATTTTGTCAGTAATAACCCATAAATAACCTCAGGATATAGCAGTGATAATTTCAGACACTTTGGTCTTGGTTGAAAGATTATTTGTTAAAGACGTTTTTTTTTTTTATAGTATCCCCATTTTAAAGGTCAGAATGAGCTGGCAATGCTTTTTCTGTTAATATAACCTTTTTGTCAGTAATTTTGTGAATATAATAAGACTTTATTTTGGAAGAAAACTGTCCGTTCTCTGATGATGACCGCTTTTAAAAAAATTGAATATTTTAAAATCGGTCACAAGACGTCATAACTATTGCAGTCGTTTGTGACAATTTATCATTCCTTTTTACACCCATCAATTACAGTTTCTAATATATGTTCTGGATGTTTTAAGCTAAAGCTAAATTTTATAATAAGCTTGTCAGTCACAGAGAATCAGTGGTATAATCTAATTATAGGTTTGTTGTTGTAAGTGTAAATTAAAACATAAATCGGATCTGGAGCACTTGTGGTCACCCCTCAGCTATATAAGAACTGGGAGAATTTGCCACATTGGGCGGGACATGAAAGTTTGGTATCCTAATTCTAAAATGGCAGTCTAGCCACAGCAGCTGGCGGAGTGTGATGCCTCACCCAGGGCCAATGAGATGCCTCTAAAAGCATATAATTTCAAATGAAATAACCACATTTGATTTATTTGTGGATTGTTTGTATGCTATCGAACTCTTTTAATTTGAAGTTTAATCTAATCTGATCCTTGCGAGCATTATTCAATAAGGCGCGAAAGTAAGGGGGCGGATAGATATCAATTTAGCAAAAGGGTCTAGCAGGCAAATGTTATTAAATGTTTACTTTGAATTAAGCACATTCTATCTAGTTGTGGGTTGTTAGTGTAATATTCATCTATTTAGTCACAAAGTTACATCAAATTTGATGCATACAAAAGGCATTTGTTAAACAGCAAAAGTTAGAAAAAAAACTGGGTCAAGACCACAAGCTATGAGTTTTCAGGAGTGTGATGCCTCACTCGGATGCTTAAAGTTGTGGATCACACAATCACACACACAGACGAGCAGATACACACACACACACAAACACATATGTACAGACAGACGCATGAATACCCCCAATCACGCACAGACACACACACACATATATACCCACTACAAGGAAACACGTGCACACACAGATGAGCAGACACACTGGCACGCATCAACGTGCTCACACACAGATTTACGACTCACAGAGAGGGAATGAATCATGAAAATAGCTTTGATTTAGACTAGTGTAGAAATAATTTTAATGGGAAAAATACAACTGTTCGAATTGACGCAAAATGACGAAATTTCCTGTCCTCAATTCAAACACCCCTCTAAAAGACGAAATTATAATGAAAATAGATCACATTCCAAGGCATGGCTAACTTCCTTTATGAATGGCTGAATGAAAAGTCAAATCACAAGGGTTTCCTACGAGTAAAAATGCTAAAAATAAGACTGTACGGCCTTAGCCATGCTCAATTCTAAGAAGGGTAGATTTGAAATTTGGCTTTGATGAAGGATCAATGATCAATCTGGATGATTGCTTTAAAAACAAAAATTGGAAATATCA
>JARBEQ010087584.1:2983-14210 GCA_030265355.1 Tritonia tetraquetra | reverse complement strand
GGGTTACAGTTTCAATGTTACTAAACCATGACTAAACACTTTCTAAATAATGAAGGTTTAATTGATACTAAAAAAAAGCTAATCAGGCAGTTGGGTATGAGGCCCGGGACAAAAAACAAAACAAAAAAAACAAAAAAAGCTCCTTCCTTGGTAGAAATGAAAAAAATCATCTACCCTGCAACAAACTAGATACTAAAAAAAATCTATGAATCCTCACTTACAATTTCGGTTCCCCATAGATCTTCCTTGAGAATGCCAGTTCGCTGCAAAACGACAAGCCAAGGTTGATTACAGAAAGTACTCAAACTTTTCCAGGTTGCTGCCTGTGGTGTAAAATAATAAAATAGTCATGGGACTGATCCTAGGAGTTTAAAGCAGGAAAAATCAAGTGGAAACAAAATCAAATATGTTCCACCTTTATAGTTTCTTTGTTTGATCGAGCCCCATTAATACCACAGGGCAGTGTTTGGGGCCAACCCTATGTTCAGCCATGAAAGCCACACATGATACCTGCCATAGATGAAGGCACCCCGACCACAAAACACGACTGAACACAGAGCTGGAAACACTTTGGATCAGAGAATTCAGACAAGCAGGTGATCAGCCCACAGTGTCCACAACTCTTTACTGACCAGTATTAATCAAAGACGGGACAATAAACAAAATAATGTACCCCTTGTGGGTACCCCCTCAGCTATTGAAAAAAATTGTGAGGTTCTACCACTCTGGGCGCCGTTTATCACTTTCGTTATTCAGTTGATTGGTTGAGCTGTGCGGGTTAAACCTAGACACACCCACAAACACATTTTAAAACGCAGAAAGAAAAAAGGTAAAAACTCATCCTTCTTTTCTATTCCCTATTGTGGTGTGTGTTGTTACTACTAATCCCTCCATTGTCAGACTTGGAACTCCTCATTGTATCCTTTCTTTCTTTCTTTATCATCAATTCCTCTTATACCTTTCAGACTTCCCTCTTATACCTTTCAGACTTTCCTCTTATACCTTTCAGACTTTCCTCTTATACCTTTCAGACTTTCCTCTTATACCTTTCAGACTCGGGTTTATTTATAATGAACAAACTTCCTCCACTCCTCTCTATTGTGACTTACGTTCTTTGCATCAACTGACGCTACTTCTCATTTCTTTACAATATCAGAAATGACATTTGTCCACATTTTTTTTAGGTCTACCTCGTGGTTTAGTTCCCAGAGGTTAACACTCAATATCCTTCTAGGTATTCTCTGCTCATTCATTCTATTTACATGCCCAAACATCTGAGTTGATTTTTATTTTTGCTCTAAACTGTCTGTTTTAATTTTTTAAATTCAAGTGTTTCTCATTGCTCTAAACTGTCTGTTTTAACTTCTCTAATTCAAGTGCTTCTTATTGCTCTAAACCGTCTGTTTTAACTTTTTTAATTCAAGTGTTTCTTATTGCTCTAAACTGTCTGTTTTAACTTCTCTAATTCAAGTGTTTCTTATTGCTCTAAACTGTGTTTTAACTTTTTTAATTCAAGTGTTTTTTATTGCTCTAAACTGTCTGTGCTTCTTATTACTTTGACCAAGATTAGGTCCATACAGTTGGCAATGTGATCCAGATGAGGAGAGTACTGACAATGCATCAGGTAAAAGCTTGGCTGTAGATAACGAACAATCAAACAAGGACACCGGCCACAAATTATAATTTTGAACGACTAGAAATTTTGAACAGGCCCAGTGTAGACAAAGAAACCACAAGTAGATTTATATTTGGCTCAAACTATACACAGAGCACAGTGAAAAGGTTATTTTATCAGGGTCTTTTTAGTTAAAAGAAAATTTCTTAAATGACTCAGGTAGTGTTACATTCTATCAAAATAACATTTAAATGTAGAAAATTATATTTATATACAATGATAATCACCATTAAAATATCATGACGGCCATGGACAGTGTAAATCTTTCGTGACATGTTAAGAGTGTTGAGGTGAATATAAAACGCTTGAACAACCATACTGTCAGGAAGATTCAGCTTTTGGTCACGCTGGGGAACAACAATAAAAACATAAAGTTTGAGATAAAAAGCACACAAAACTATAAACATGGTAACACTTTTTAAGCCGACTTCCATTCTCTACAAAAAGGAGAGGAGTTAATAAGTGTCCAAAACAGTAACAAGACTTCCATGCCGATAGTGACAGACTTCCATGGCTATGGTCCTCAATTTGTGTCCAACTTCAGGTGCTTCGTTGTTGACTTGGGCAAGAAACTCTATTCCAATTACCTCACTCGATCCAGGTGCAGAAATGAGTACCCAAAAAAATGCTCAACTAAGAGCTGGGAGAGAAACCTGTGATAGACCACTTAAACTTGGGCAAGAAACTCTATTCCAATTACCTCACTTGATCCAGGTGCAGAAATGGGTACCCCAAAAAAATGCTCAACTGAGAGCTGGGAGAGAAACCTGCGGGACCACTTAAACATTCAAAAGGAAATCTGGCCAGATGCCTCGATATCTTTTATCCTTGTACTAGAGTTGTAATTGAAACTCACGCTAGTGACACCCGTCACAGATCTGCAGCATTCCTCCCTAAATTCTACGACTACAGTCACAGTTAGATTATGGTGTTGCAATTACGAGGATGCTCCCATCACATACAAATCTTTCCAATTACTTATGCAAAGTTCATTTCTAAAGCATTTGAAAAGACATCCAATAAATTTCTGCCAGTGAATTATACTGTCAGAAGTGTGTGTGTGTGTGTGTGTGTGTGTGAAGGGGGTGTCGGTGTCCGTCCGTGCTTGCATTTCTGTACCTATTTTATGGACCTGTGTGAATATGTGTGTGTGTGTGTGTGTGTCTAGTGTTTAAATTTGTAATAATGATATTACATTTAGAAAAGGGTTGAGTAAAAGTGATTAACAGTTATTGATTACATCACATCCCTGATAACCTGAGTACCGTTGGGCATACCTGCTTGTCACATATATTTTCACTTACCTTTGAATAATCAAGTTCTAACCCTGACAGGATAGAGTCTTTGCCAACATTAATTTGTCCATTCAGAACAGTGTTGGAGATAGCACATCGGTCACCAACGTTTACACTACCGGTAATTTTACTGTTGATAAGGCAACTTTCGTCACTCACATGGCAGCAAGGCTAAAAACAAAAAGATAGATCTCGTCAAAATAGAAAATAATACTGTTGACCTTAGAAATTTGGTGTCATCATGATCTAGTACTGAACATACCACTGAGTTGATCAGTTCAAATCTCATCCTCTGAGATGAAGTAGAAA
This sequence comes from Tritonia tetraquetra, assembly GCA_030265355.1. Classification (NCBI taxonomy): domain Eukaryota; kingdom Metazoa; phylum Mollusca; class Gastropoda; order Nudibranchia; family Tritoniidae; genus Tritonia; species Tritonia tetraquetra. The sequence goes on along the minus strand of JARBEQ010087584.1, from coordinate 10,931 downwards.
AATCCTGCCTTTTCCCTGTACCCCACACTAGAGGTGGGCATTACTCACTTCCCAATTACTCTGTGAAAATCGACTGGTAGTTGCTAGGAATCAAAATACTTGAGTACTCGGTTAAGTGAATACCTACTAAATTGTGGACACCAAACAACAATGAATACTGAACACCGAACACCTACAGCAGCAATGAATCTTACCGAGTAGTCTAGTAGTTACTCGTTACGTATTCCTCTCACATAGATGTTTCAATGTGATTCATATGGACTAAGTATTCACTTCTCCATTACTCAAATCCAACATGAGACTCGAGTACTCGCTTTTGGGCGGAGGTATTCACAGGAAGCTGAGTAATCACTGGAGTAACACTCAGGCCTACCCCATGCAGACTGTTAGTGCTGGCAATCATTTTAAAGTCTACAATGTTGAAATATTCACCCATTAAACTCAAAGTGACGAAAAGCACATATTGAACGTATCAATTTAAATGTAGATAGCAATTTTTTTTTAAATTTACGGTCAAATACTAAGATTCAATATTAACCATATATTACAATCAACTAAATATAATAACCTTGCATCAAAAAATATAAAACCTCTGAGAGAGAGAGAAGCCAAGAAGAGAGAAGCATTCCATAAGCCATGGAACCTAGAATAACAGAATACAGTCGAGTCCACTTATAACGGCCTTGGTTGTAACAGGAACTTGGATATAACAGTGACAAATCAAATCCCCGTTTTACATCTCTATAAGTTTAAGTAGCAAGCACCTGTGCTATAGCAGTGCTCAATTAGCGCGAACTCGGCTGTGGCGGGGATTCCACCGCTTGTAAAGTTGCAATCCGCCTAAGCTCAATACACAAACACGCACACACATGCACTACATATACACCCCATTCGCGTAGACCTCATTGGCATTATCTCAGTGCTGTACTGCAACATGGCCAAGAGTCTAATTGGGGTTAGGGCAAGGCTGTATTAGCATGCAGTACGGCTGGCTAGACACAGTGACTGCGCGTGTGCTGTGATTGTGATGCCAACTGACTGGGACTGGTGTGTTTTGGACAAAACAGGACTCGCTCATAACAGGGAAAACCTGCTTGTCCCATCAGTCCTGTTATATCCAAGTTTGACTGTACATAACTTTGGTCCAAACATTTTTTGACAAAAACAACCCACTCTTAAAGATAAAAAGTTATAAATGCAAGTTTGGCTATAAAAGATTTGAAATCATTAGACATAAAAAGGTTGTTTTTTTAGTGCTGTAGCTCAGCAGAACGATCTTCGGCCCGTAATTGGAATGACGCAGGTTCAAATCCGACCTGCTGAGTTATTTTTCATCATGTCCTTGAGCAAGACACTTCGCCCTAGCTCACAGGGCGCTGACCTGCGGTGACACACCAATAGTGGTGGATGAATGAGAGGCCACAAGTTGTAACTGTTGTATTTCTATGATGATGTATTGTAATACTAGGTCTAATGTAATGTGAAATGTATTTATTGTTGATTATACGTCCACCATTGTAAAATGCCAAATTTCCCAAAAAAGGACGAATAAAATTTACTTTAAAATCCTGTCCACTCACTCCGATAAATTCATGAGCCCTGTGGGTCCAGGTCATCCCCATCTTCTCAGTCTCTGGACAATTCAACAACAACCTCTTGTGTTCACTTGCATAGTTCATCATGTAAATATATTTTGCTCCTTCTATCACACCTGTAATAATGATAATGATAATAATAATAATGATAACAGTGATGATAATAATAATAATAACAATAACAATTCACATTATGAAAGATAACATAAGAGCAAGTAGGGGGAAAATTTAACAAATGTTCCTGTGTTAGGATGATAGGGCTAGATTTTTTTTCATCAAACAAATACGTTTACTTCAATTTTCAAACATTAAAAAATTCCGCACATAATGAACATGAAAAATCACAGAACACCATTTTGGCTAAAAAGCCGAAGTGGGCCTAGAGAAGGAGAAAAAATAAGAGCTATGAATTTTGTGAAATGTCAAATTTCCTATTCAAATTTTCAATTGATCAAAATCTTCATAATCCATAGTCCCTGTTTGTTTGTTTGATCAAACCCCCATGAATACCACAATGTTGGAGCCAGCCCCATGTTCAGCCAGGAAAGGCAGACAAGATACCTGCACACATGAATGTAGGCTCCCCGACCACAAAACATGGCTGAACACAGTGCTGAAAATGCTATTGATCAATTTTAAAAATAGATAAGCAGGTGATTAACCAATTGTGTCCATAACTATTTATTGACACCATGAGCAAAACACTGAGCAGTATTAATCATAAGCAAGGAGGCTTTGTGGCTTAGCGGTTACGCTTTTGCTTCACGAGCAGAAGCTACAGTTTCGAATCCCGACAGAGACAGGATTTTTCCTTTCAACTTTCTCTATACACTCTGACCCTGTGGATTCCATATCGGAGATGGACTATAAATCAGAAGTCCCGCCTTTGATATGACCTATGATGTGTTGCCAAGGGCGTAAAACTAACTGTAAACTTTACACTTTTTAATCATAATCAAGGCCAATAACAAAATTACTGTAGCTCTTGAGGTCACCCTTCAGCTATAGTAATAGGCCACCTCTATTCGGACTCGAGTCCGATTAGACGTTTTATCTATTCGGACTCGGGTCCCAAAAAAAGGTTTTATTTATTCGGACTCGGCTTCTAAGTGAGTTATGTGAGTGCAAGGAGATAATATAACAGTCGTCGGGGGATTTTATATTTTATATCCTTACTTGTCAGTAGACAAGAGTAGGGTGAGGGGAGAGAGGAGACATAGACATCTTGCAAACCTACCATGGTCAGGATGTTGCCAGATGTTTTTAATTGCTACCTGGCCACCCATTTATAAGGAAAGCTTAGTGAAACACATGGGCTGATTCGAGTCCGAATAGTCACTTCGATAGTAATAACTGGGAGCATTTTGAAAGTCCCTATTTCACATATCTAAAGGGTTCCATTATGACATAATCCTCAGAAAAACATTTGCTCTAGCACTTAAAGCACCAATGGTGCATCAAATGCTTCGAATGGCAACTTCTGTGAAAAGCCAATGGCGCTTTCATGCGCCGGGCCAATTGTTATGACAAAAATATTCACAGTACCTCCCCTTTCATCTGGAGCTCTTGAACAATAACTTCCTGTGACTCACAATGATTTGATCATGATTTTGTTCCGGATGACTGTTTTTGAGCGATTGTTATAAATTTTTCAGGTTTGATAGAGGATAAATGGTTTTAGCTTTCTCGAGGTCATTGTGTTCGACAAGAATTTGATCATTTAATCAGGATTTTACTGTAACTGTGTTAATCAGTCTCGGGATGTATTATCGATAGCTAGCTTTCCTTCGATCAGGTCAAAATTATAGTTTTGCTGGAGGCTACCGATGAGCCTGTAAGGCTGGATTTTTTTTTTAATCATTACTTTCTATACATTCAGTCTGCAAATCTATTGCATAACCAATGCAATAAATGAAATGTACATTCATGTTATGTTTTGTGTACGTTTGATCACTTTTAGTGAAGAAATGAAATGTAATTCTTACAATTTTTTTAGTCTGTTCAATCCCTAGCCCCCAAAATTGGTTGGGATTTGGCGGCAGTTTTAGGCAAAAGGCCTTGGTGCTTTAAGTATCAATAGTTTTAGATTATTACTCTTACAAGCGGGGAATGCAGTGGCACAGAGGTACGGTTCTTGCCTCTGAAGTGAGGGGTGCATGGTTCGATTCCCGGCAGCGTCGGATATTTTTCTCTGTGAAACTCGGTGAAAACATATATGCCACTCCTCTGATCCTATTCAGGTAGGTGGGATCAAGAACCTAGTCTTATCGGAGATGGACGATAAACTCGGAGGTCCTGTGTGTCCGTTGCGCACGTTAAATCCCCCTTGGCAGTTAAAAATCGATAAGAGTAGGCCGCTGTCTGGGCAAAATTATTTCCTACTACAAAGGTCACAGTGGGTTGATCACCTGCTTGGCTTAATATCTTGATCCAGAGAAATTCAGCACTCATAGTGCTAGCCCTACACTGTAATGGTAAAAGGGAATTGGATAAGAAGAAGAGTCTTACAAGCCGTGACATGAATGCCATGCAAATCATTCCACAGAAGTTGTCTTGCATACTCCATGTTGTGACGGTTATTATCAGTCATCTCACTAATGGGTTTGCCATAAGAGCCACCACGTTTGCCTCGGACAAAGTCTTCCTCTGACACAGTGTTTGTCATTGGAAGGAGGAAGTCAAAAAACAAGGAGAGCTGGGGATATAATTTTTTTAAAGATTTGATAAATTGTGGTAAGTGGTAGATTTTCCACTCTAGTTATAAATAAGAGGGAAAATGGTAAGTTAAAGAAAAAGAAATCATTATTTGGCAACATTCTGTGTATGAAAATCAATATTTGGCAACATTCTGTGTATGAATTAAATAACTATGAAATCTTCCATTCACATTTTCAGATGATTCACATTTGCTTGTTTTGTATTTCTGGTCCATTATGATAAAAACGTAGTATATCAAGTATGTTACCAGTCTCTGGCCAACTGAGAGGGAGGGGGCTTGTTATAATTTTATTCTTAGAGTAATACAGTAGTTTCCACTTGAGTGCCCTCCGCCTGAGTGCCCATTTTTCATACGAAATAAAATTTATTTCTATCAAAATCTTCACTCTGTAGGCCTGCCAACTAAATTGCTCTGCCACCTGAATGCCCGGTATCTAGACGTCTTGTCGATAAAAAAAAAGAAAGAAATGCAAACTAAATGTTAATAAATTTAGTCAAATCCCTTATCTGGGGTTGACAAACATGTTGTAACTCATGGTCAGTGTTCACTGGATAGTTGTCACACCTTTGTTACCATGAATAGCTTTAAATACACTCTAAGAACCCCTAAACCAACTAATAAATTCTAGCAGAAGCATGTATTGACCTTTCAAGAGTCAATAAATTGACAGCTTGGAATTAAAACAAGCGAGCATACTAGGTGTTGATGTAATGAGAGTTTGAAAATGATTGTAAAGAATATCTTCACCCCTATCACGTAATACTAAACATACAGCCTATACAGAAAACATTGAGTCAAAGAAGATTTCAGTAAAATCACCTTAAGCGGGGGCTGACCGCTGTCCAGTCCCATGTATGTACAAGCATCCAGTGGTGGTTTGGTATAAAAATATAGCAATTTTTCAGCCACATTTGGGGACATGTATACAATTCCTGCAGTCTGAGAGAGGAAGTAGAAAAAATAATGATTAAGGGTTTTATAACGCGGATGGATCCAACAAAAATAAAGATAGTGTATTAGTTCAAACCTTGTTCTTACCCCACCTGTTGTTAAATATCCACTGGTGGCACATGACACGCTGCCAAAATCTTGGCCTGAGCGGTCATTTAGATGTGAGCCGTGACAGGTTGACCTCGAGGTCAAAGCAATTCCCGTGTGTAATAGCATACAGGATGCTTTCATTTCAAGTCTGGTAAATATAATGAAGATAATGCATTCCTTCCTTCCAATATCACTCGTCTTGTGAACACTCAACATCCTTTTCTAAACTTGGATATATTTGTTCATTTCTTTCCCACCTTTGTCATTTTTTTTACATACTGTACGTAGTGTTTCTTTTACTTCTAATGTAAAATTGCCTTTGTTGAAAGGAGAAAAAAATTATGGTGAGGTTATCAATATATCCATGCTACACATGCAGATTCATTTTTTCCATGTCCATGAACCCTAAAATCTAAACATTCTTCAAGTGGAAAAAACAGTAAAAGTAAAATTCACTTGGAGTATGTTTAGATTATGATTAGATGTGTTGACCCGAATTATTTTGTCCGGTGGAGTGAGCTTGCATGTAGTATGCCACTCTCATTGGTTGAAACTGGTTTCTACATCGTGCAAATTATCCTCCATTTAAAAAAAATATTCAAATCTCAGCTTATTGACGGTCTATCTTCTTCAAACATAATATACCATTGCAATCTAAATATTTCTAATCTTTCTCTCTTATCTTTTTTTCCTTGAGCTGTTCAATACACTTCAGCTATATTGAGAATGGTTAAATGAATTTTGCAAATGCGTTTGGTAAAAAACATTCATACTTGAAGAAAAACAACAAAATAGAATGAAAACGTCTGCAATTTGTAATTACCGATTAATTTCCTCTTTATCTTGAATGACAAGTTTGTAGTGTAATGTAATAGATGTAAAAAGATGACATGCCACGAAAAAGCTCATTGTGGGAAAATGAAAGACAAGACCATTTAGGCATCTCATGAGTTAGAAGCCTCTATGGTTTGTCTTTAATTCTGTAAAGGTTTTAGGATGTTGAACTGTCAGATTTGTTTGAAGTTTGTATTTAAAGTGGTAGGCATGTTGAGTTAGTTGAAAATAAATGTGTAAATAGAATTCACTATAACTTTCTGACCTGAATGATAACAAAACATATGACACATTTCAATTTTTTCCTAGGCTGCTATTGGTATATGATTAATGAGCATGATGTTAAAAAGAAGTTTGAACAAAGTCAACAAATGCTCCTGATAATTGTAAACGGCACTGGTTGCAAGGTAATGAATTCCGTAACCCCAAGGTCACACGGTAACAACGGCCTATGCCACGCAGGCAGGGCTGACTGGGTGGTTGGAGGTCATTAGTTAAAACCTTGTCAAACCTTCTATTCAAAGTTACTGTCACATTCATTTCTACCAAATGAAATGAAAAATAGGGGGTCCCAGTAGCGCAGAGGTACGGGTCTCGCCTCTGAAGCGAAAGGTACCGGGTTTCGATTCCCGGCAGCAACACTGTCAGGTATTTTTCTCCTTGAAACTCAGTGAAAACCTATATGCCATTCCCCTGATCTTACACTGTAAGGGTAAAAGGGAACTGGATAAGAAAGAAATGAAAAATAAAATCTTACTCCAAGGACATTTCCATCTGGTCTTGCTAGAAGCTCTAGAGTTGAAAGGTCACCTTTGAAAATGATGTCATCAACACGCCCCTGGAAAAGAAAACCACAAAATGCATTATCATACCTGATATAGGAACCACTCTAAAGTTGTAATTTCTGCCAATCTATTAAAGGTCATATCAAAGGTTGGAACTCCAATTCAAAGACCCTCTCCAAAAGGACTTGATTCTAAAAGGAATCTACAGCACCAGAGCTATAGAAACTCCAAGAGAGTCCATAAAGAAAAACACCTCTTGTCACAGCCAGGATTCAACACCCAGGACCTTCTGAGCATAAAGCAAATGTGCTGGCCCTAAACTACAATGTTCCCAAATACCAATAAATCTCAAATGGCAGGTATGAAAATTCTATTTTTTAAAAACCCACAGGTGTTTGGGATTTTCATTTTGTTCACTCTTGACACAGAGAGTCAAGTCTTTGGACTGAATTCAAATGATCCAAGATGTCATGTTTGTTTGCTCACATGGCCTTACATGTGGAAAGAAGTCACATGATAACCAAAAGCATCAAAAATTTTAACAATAAGTAAAAGATCGCTCACATGCGCGGAGAAAATAGAAAGAAACTTGAAAAGGGCAATCAAAGAAGAGAAAAATAAATACAAAGATAAAATGGAAACAAAACCTTACTTTTATTTTGCCTGACATTGGTATCTTTTAGAATCTTTGTCTTCTACAGCCTGGTATATCCCATATTATTGGGGCTTGCTGTTGTAGTATCCCCTTATAGACGGTAGTACTTACAACACTGATAAAATAACATCCCACATCTGTAACATTGATACACTAACAAGCCTTAATGCCAAAAGGTCCACTGTAATATTACTTACTTCCGCATTACAACACACACTGTAATATTACTTACTTCCGCATTGACAACACACACTGTAATATTACTTACTTCCGCATTGACAACACACACTGTAATATTACTTACTTCCGCATTGACAAC
>JARBEQ010087583.1:0-24282 GCA_030265355.1 Tritonia tetraquetra | reverse complement strand
GGGGGAGAGAAGACAAAGGAAAGAGTGTGGACCGGTTTAGCACCCCCCGGCCCACAGAAGGGGTCCCGCCAACCACCAGTGCTTGTAACAAAGGAAAAAATTAACTCAAGCAACTTAAAGTTAAGCATAGTCCACTGTACACATACAAATGCATGCTTGTCACCAACACCCCCTCCTATCAAGCTCTGTTGACCACTGTCGTCAATGACCCTAGTAGAGTCTGAAACAAGCCTTTAGTATTTATTTTTTCATGGTTATATATACGAAGCATGCCTTTCTTTAGTAAAAACTAAAATGAATTTCATATACCATACGTAATTCTTATTTTTGGAGTACACGAAGAGAAACTACTAAGCAAGCTGAAACACTTGTAATTATACGATTATTAATCTATATTTGTAACGTGCATAATAATAATAATATTCAAGTCTTATTACTCCAAGGATGAAAATTGCCATCTCTTTTTTAATGTAATGGAAGTTTCATCTTCAACTTTCTGACAAAAGGGACTGGCTTCACAATATTAGTGATGAACCTTTCCTTTCAATCAATACTCGGTCATAAAGGACACAAACATAAACCGTGCCAAATGAATGTGTCTTCTCTTAAAAAATCTATTTCTCATTTATACAAACTGGTAAGGTTGAGGCCAAGCCTTGAAAGGTACGTACATATAAACTTAGGTACTATATGCATGTGCATCCAATGGCCACAATCAAATACCAATCACTGAGTCAACAATTTCATGGATCACAAATTTGACACAAATGAGAGATCAACCCACTGGATATTTCAAGCTCAAAGGAAAACAAATCCCCCCAAAAAATCAAGGTACAATTATTTTAAACCATTTACATGCAGATCATTACTGATCTTTTTCATTCTTCAAGTTCAAGGCTTACTAAGAAAGCACCAATAGCAATTGAGGTCTGAGTAACAAGTCAACAAGACAGATAAAATGGGAGAAAAATGATATTACATAATATTAGAACTCTGATTCTTGAAAATTCCTAAATACTAATAGTAGGAAAAAGCAAAAGCAAAATAGTAAATTCATGCTCTCATTGATTAAATAAATTGATTCAATCAACATTAGAAATCCTAGTATTGCACACAGGGGGAGATTAGTAAAAAGTAATTCTATGCAAAGTATTCTATTATTCTAAAGATACAAGACTTGACTTAGTTTTTAAAATTGTACTAATTTCCAGCAAAATAAAAATGCTAATCTATTTAAGACATGGAAATGAGAGCAAACAGCTTCACCAACATGTTTTGACATTTGGCCAAGACTTCATACAAGCATCTTGATAAAAAAAAAAGCAAATAACATCGTATGATTATATTTAAAAAAATAAATCAGTGGTGATAATTTGGGTCTACATGGCCATTTAATCATTCATGAATTTTTCTTTCTGAAAAATAAATTACATACATACATAATATGTCCATACAAATATGTGTCAAATACATAATATACAGGGTGAGCAAAAAAAAAACCCTCCTCGATGAAAAATAATATTGGAATATTCTTCCATGTGGTGTCGGTTGGTATCACAGACACTCGATGTGCTCCCCGCCCGTTACTCCGAAAGCATTGAGACTGTTTTCTAGCTCAGTCCAGACTTTCCCTGCTGCAAATCCAGTGCTATCAAGTGTACAGATGCATCATTTCCTAATTAAATTGTTGTATCACTTTAGAATGGAGTTGTTAGATCCACATTTGATTCTAATCTGATGCATGCTGCACAGTCACAACATTCTGTTTCCGCAAATCCAAATACATACCAGTTACATAGCTTTGGGGCGAGTACAATTTTAAATGACACTTTTTGCGCAGTTCCTACTGCCATGTGATTAAAACGGTGCATCCTGGTGATGATTCTACTAGTGCACAGGTATTATGTTGTAAACAAGAATTTTAAATGTTAATGTGTCAGATTTAACCATATATTTACAAAATATTCCAATAACTTTATAAAATTATACATTTCTTAAATCAAGGAGGTTTTTGCTGTATATCAACATAATTCTCAAAATAATGGTGGTTTAAAAGCCATGACTTATAAACCATTTCAGCCTTGATGCCATAATATACACTTTAGGGACCTGACAAAATTTTAAGCACGGCTTATCTTTTCCATATATCAATGAACAGTAACATAAAAATCGGGACTGGGTTACGGCTTAATCTTAAACGAAAGTTTAGTTCAACCATTACCACCGCCACTAGCGGGTCAAATACACCCACCTGTTTTACATATTTACATGCTGTATCTTAAAACGAATAGATACCCATTTGAAACTTCACCTTTGATTTGTCCATTCATTTTTCTACCCGTCTATATTGTTTTGGGTTTTTTTTCCTTTTTTTCATCAATTATCTATTTTATATGATTTCTTTTTTCACATACCTGTGAACTTCATTTTGCTTCGCCACTTGCGGCTGTATCTTACCCACTGACCAGCGTAGAGGCCAAAAAATAAAACAAATTCTGTTTTTTCATCTGTTCCTCATGCTAACATATTTGAATATCAGGAAAAATTACATCTCGAAATTGAAAGAACCTACCATTGGGACATCCAAATGATAATAGGGGTCATTTGAGTCAAAAACACCCACGAGTGGTGAATAGGGGTATTTTGAGTGTCAAATGTGGGTTATTCACTCTTTGTTGTTTGTTTTGTTTGTTGCTGTTTTAGGGCTCTATCAACACAGAAAGGTCATTTCAGCGCCCGCCATACGGCTTCAAACAAATCAAGGTTGAGGAAGTGGTGCCTACAACACTATTCACTCTTTAAAAGTCACTGGGCAAAAAACATGTAACGTGTGTGTCAGTAAAGGTTAAGAGAGGTTATCTTAAGTGGACTCGACTCTAGTAATAGTATAGTAGCACTTGATATCCTCTTCTAACCATGGAAAAAAAATTTCACAACCTTCATCGGCTGGTGTTGATTTTTCAGTAGTTTCCGCTCAGTGCTCTTTTCAACCAAAGTTATATAAACAATCTCTGAATACTATTCTCAGCAGACACCAAACATTAATTCAGATCAGTTGCCTTGAACATGGCCACAACCACGGGTTGTTTTTTAAAATATGCACACTCCATTTGTTGGTTAATATTTTTTCGCAAATCACAGTATTTATTAAAGAATACTGTATAGGTTTAGGCAAATGTTTGAACCTGTTAGTACTCGGAGAATTGATATCTGGGTGCTGATGCCACTCATGGACTTAAAATCTAGTGTTAGAAAGACAGTAACACTGGATTCATCACACCGAAAATCTACAATAGAAAATGTGTTAGGTACCTAACATGGCTTTCAGACCACCATTATCACTTTAATTTTTGCAAAAACATGAAAAAAAAAAAAAAAGGGAAGTGAATAAAGTGTCCTTGTTGGATCACCAGGCTCATAAATTAAGTACAATACATAATACATTTCTCTTTTCATATCAGTCACACAAAACCATGGCATCATCATCATATTATAACAAAAACGGACCCTTTGTAAAGGAAAGAATCTTTCTTAATTCATGCTTCAGTACATCACCCATTCAGTAGTTGAATCAATGTTACAAAGTGCAGATTAGTCTACATGTAATCTGACTAATATAATGCAACATAGATTGAATCTTCAAACTCAACTATTTTTTAAGAGTGCAATAAAATAATTTTTCACAATTATAGTCCATGGGAAGGGTGCTCAACATTTTAATGCTAATGCCAATTTCAAATGTGTTGTGTGTTCATTTTGATTTACAGTTTTCTACCCATGACAGTTTGGGAAGTGGTTTGTACCTTGAGTTATTGAGTTTTTGTTATCCAGTGGTCTCCACCTGTCGGTCCGAAACATAATTATCATCTCTCCGAACCCAACAGCATGTATATAGCTCTCCCTAGGAACCCGCTGTTTAACGGATTTCGTGCTCGGGTATTTTAAAAATATACAAAACGAAACAAAAATCCTCAGTTGAAATGAGTTATAAACGAACAAGGTGGCTAAGGCTCTTCTTACATCAGCACTATTTCATTTACAGCATCAAAAAGATTTTTTTAATGACTTCTGAAACAGCACACAGGCCATGTCAAAATTTTTCCTTAACAAAGGGTCATTTACAATTACATTGGCCAAAAGAGAAATTAACCATTATGTATAGCTTTGATTTCACCCCTTAGACATTCATCTAAGAACATGGTCCAACTAATAACCCACTAATGCTGTCACTCGATGGGTGGGTTTTTAGGCGGAGACCACTGTACTTTTGAGCAATAACAATTTGACTCGAGAGGTTCAAGAGTGTCAAGTTGAAATTATGACATTTTAAATTTGTTTCACATTTGATTATGCATTTTTCACAAGTATGTTCCAATTATTTTGATTTTAAAGGAATACAATAATACAAAACAACATGTAAACACTGAGGACAACACAGATTCACATTGTCCTTTATCTTTATCATTGTCACTCTTAACACCAGACTCATCACTTTCCTTTGTTAATGTGCCCTTCCCCAGTGATTGGATTACAATAATGGTCAGTTACAACATGACCAACGTAAGATTCCTGGAAAAGAAGTATTCTCTGTAAATATAGCAGATGGTAGTCGAGGAACAATTTGTGTACGTTAACTCTATGGCTACTGATTACATTCATTAGAAACTAAAACAACCTCTGACTGTTTTGGGGTATGTCAAGAAATTGCTGCTCATGCATTTTCAAAGTATGGATATGACAAAGCTTCTTTGGTGTGAGGAGATATTTGAGACTTTTATGTGCAAAGAATTTGTATGATAGTTTGATTCATAGCCTTGCGTCACTTTCCAAAGACAGTGCAACACGCATTCGCTGAACACCTGCTCATCAAATTCACAGACCCTCCAAACAAACAGTAACTTCCGAAATTATTTCCTGTTTTCTTTGCATTTGTTTCACGCAAAAGTTGAACCTTTTCATGGCTTCTTCAATCTATTTACTGCTAAAGCATTGGGAAGCAATTTTTTCCCTTCTTAAGTAGTCTAAAAGCCTGCCAGCTAGCAACTAAAAACAGATTACCCACGCTCAGCTGAAGTGTGCTCCAGGGTCACATTATTACATGTGTGTATTAATACACACTATTAACGACACACCCTGGGTTGCATTTTCATCTCATCACCTCAATCTCTTTTTACCTTCTATTACTCATTCTATTCACAACATGCAATTTCTCTCAAGTTCTTGTAATCATTTTTTCACTGCTTTACATTTCTCATCTGGAAATTGTAGAGAAAAAAAAAATGAGCTTCCTCACCAAAATGCATAAAAAACAATAACACTTAACGAGATTGAAACAGCGGCAGACAAAGAGTTTGCCAGGTTTCAGACATCGAGTGACATAACAAGGCCACTATCCGTGTAAGAATAGTTTCCCTTATCACCTAATGCATTACGTATTCCCCGAATCACAAATTTCTCAAACTATTTCTGTTGTTCTGGAGAGTTTGATGAAGCCTTGCTGCACTGTATCAACTTTTTTCAAAACCATTAGTCAGAGCAGAAACTTAGGTCTCAATTTTAGAATCATAAATTTGATCCAACTTTTTTTTACTAGGAATTAAAAGTTTCATTATCGTCTGACTTGTCAATATTTTTTTTAATCTTGCCATAATGAAATAAGTCTATCCTTTACATTTGAAAATGATTGTAATGAAATTGACCATAATTGAAATTGAAGGCTGCTCTCACCACCACGTAGAAAAGTAGAGAGCAAGTTAAAAGCGGGCCAAAATGTAACTACAACTACAATGATAAAATAAATCCTTCACATCATTAAGACGCATTTGACAGACAAAAAATCTGCGATAAGTCCTCATTTCACACGGACAAACAAAAAATCTGACTTCAAAGAAATCAAATGAGCAAGTGCAAAACAAAAAATCAAAACATTTCTTTGAATAATCTCATCGTAATTATGTCATCTACCCTCACTCATAACAAAATGCTTTCTTTCTCTCTCTCCAAAAAAAATAAGAAATCAAATCCATCAATGTGATCCAAGTCCTCAGGGGAGGGTTTCATTTTGACAAATGAATCTTCTACGGGATAAATGCTGTCCGTCAATAGACAGCATGTTATCAATGCTCAATTTGACTTTTCAATCCTTTGGTTGCCATTTTCACCAAAAGGGGAAATATCCCACAGCCATTGATTGCCACCTTAGCCTAAAGGCGAAGACTTTCAAGACTGTACTGAAATAATATATCTAAACAGTTTATCATTTCTGAGATGATATTCCTTGGATTATAGACTGAAGAGTTGTTTGGGGTGACGCCTTCATTTCAATCCAGAGCAAACAAAGTCTAAGATTCAAATTTCTTGTGACAACACTTCAAACTAATAAACTGATCTTTATTCTGAAAAGAAGTCAAATGCTGAAAGTGTGGATTCCTGGACTATCTAGTTCTCTAAGCCTCCTCCAACTATTGTGTCTGTAGCACTAGCACAATAAGAATGAGCTGTAATTTCACAAAAATGTGGTGGCAATCAAGGGAAATAGTTGGTGTTGCAATCAAAAAGTAAAAAAATAGAATTGATTAATACACAATGTAAATGCCATCAACTATAATCTATATAATTTCCTGTACATATTATATAAGTATTAATCAAAATCTAAATCCTAATCATATGACTTCATTATCACTGGTCATAAATTAAACACAACATTACATCACAGGTAAGTATAAACAAACATATTTTAACGGCACATTATTGCGGAAAAAAAATTGTAAAAAGTTGCAAATAAAAGGGCTAGAGGGAAATTTTTTGAAAGTTTAAAAACCGAAATAAACCGTAAAAAAAAATACATTGTTTTAATTATGAAACAATACCAACTTTCAATTTGCTTCAGAATACATTTCCCATTCCTTCCATGCTGAAATATTTTTATAAAAAGGAGAAAAGATCTTTTGCACCATTGTTCACAATAAATTACATAAGTTCACACAATTGGAATAGCAATATAGAATACAAGTATAATATACTTCATGGTATCATCTTCCAATCTTTCAAACGGCCAGTTTATCTCACTGACAAACCATCATATCACATCAGAGTAGTTACAACAATTTCATAATTTTTTACCTGATTATAAAACACTAGCCAATTATAAAAGGAAAAACAATTCAACAATTTTTGTTTGTACATGGAATAAATTTTTCAGTGAAGGTCTAGTAAGATATTTACAGAGAATGGTGTAGACAAAATATTCATACCGCTCACACATGACATGCATAGCTACACTTTGAAATCAGTTTTCTCACTATTTTGTCCACATCTTGAATGGCAGTAGAAATGTATACATTTCATAGCTTTTAGCTAATATTACCTTACACATTTTTATCTTATGGGCAGACAAGAAAAGTGTGCTCAATATCTATTAACATGATGATATGTTCAAGCTAACATTACATTTTACTTAAATGCAGACTATACCCCTATTAAATGTGATGTCTCCGAGGTACACATGCATTTTTTTTTTTAATTGACATTATCTCCTATCACATAGGAACTCATTCTTCAAGGTCATGAGTGGCCAGTGATAACACTTACACATTTGGATTATGTTCTTCTTGTGTTGCAATAAATCTACCAATGGACTCTCTGAATCTTGAAACACAATCATGGATTACTATTTTAAAAGCAATATAGCAAGAAGTCACATCTGTAACAATCCTTATTGATATGAAATGACCTATGATGGATATGCTGTTAGACTAGGCTACTCTTATTTCATATTCTAATTCTACTGCCCGATATGTTCAAGACGACCTCATGTCTTTTCATTGATTCTATTCTAAAAACATCTGGACGTAGGTATCATCGCAGAGCAGTATGTAATATCATTGGGCTACACACTGATGCCTCTATGAAGACTGTTGTTGGGAGAACCCACAGGAGACAGCCGGGTTGGAGAAGAAATTGGAGAATTTGGACAAAGGAGTCCAATTGCAGGCTTCATATCCGTCCATATCCGAGACAACTGATGAATTAAAAAAAAGTAAATAACATTATATTCAAATACAATGTGACAGCTAAATCATTTCACAGTTACTCCGCTTCATAACAGTATACCATGACATAAATAAATTATCCAGACCAGAGCAAGTTACTAGGCACTAGGTAAGGCTAACTAGATTTTAAAAAAATACAGTTCACGTCAAAAAGACCTCATCAATCTTACCTCACAATTGGCCGATGTCTCTATACCGGCCATACAAGACATGACCTCATGAACAATGTCCAAGTAAGCATGGATTAGCTGAGTCTCCATCTGAAGGCAGTGTAGAGAGTAGTAATTACGATTCTCCATGTTGGCTATCTGGCCTTCTTGCTGAAAATAGCAAAATGAGAGAAAAAGGGATGTATTTCAGTTCCGTTATTGCTAAGTGCACTGAAAAATCACTTTAGATCTTACAATGGCCTTCCACCTAAGTCATAGCCACAGTCAGAAAATAGTTCAGCTACTTTGTAACACTTCATCTTCTCATTCACTACATCTGCAATCATTGTTTACCGTTAACGCCACTGAAGACCAGCATATGTGTGACGGTCCACGAAAACCGCGGAATTGATGCAAATTACGTAATTGAGATTAAGGCTATTTTAATCAATTTTGTGGTCAGAGGTCGATTTTGAGTTTTTCGTTGCAATCTTCTACAATCATTAAGCTATCGACCCTGAAATTATTAGCTTGGAAAATAATATTAAATAAACTTATTTTGACGATATTTGATGACTATACGGGATTCAAAACAATCCATTCATTTGTGTGTATCATTTTTATTAGCCTTTTTCTCAAAAACACTATTCCTTGACATTCAACATTCAAAAAATCATAAAAAATAAACTACTTAATATAATTTCAAAATTTAAAAAGCATTGTAATCAGCAGACTTTGTAGATTTGAAACATAACAATATCTAGAAAAGTGTATTTTGCTTCAATTCCTCCCTTTTCCCTGACCACCACACATATTATAATGCTAAAATAACCTGGGTCCAGCCTCTTTTATTTTGGCTGCTGGAAGTTATGCACCAAAGGGTAAAACAATAAATGAAAATGAAAAAAACTTCCAAAGGATGAAGGACAGTGGGCCTGGTCTATCATTATCAATGTCGTTAGCCTTTCACAAGTTATCTTGTAATCAACAACTAAAACTTGAATTGCAAAAATAGAAACAGACACTTACTTGTAAAATTCTCTGTTCTAACTGTTCTACAGCACCAACCTGTGGAGTAAACAATTTGACAGATTGGATCTATGAGAAAATTTTCCCTACACATAGTTATGGAGAATATCAAAAGGTAATTTAACACCTATGTTAATAATAATAATAATAATAATAATAATAATAATAATATGCACATTTATATTGCGCCTTCCCTCATAAGATCTCAAGGCGCATTACATTAGTAATATAAACACAGTACAAGTACAATATATTATTTACATACAATTTTCATAAAAGGAAAATCAATAATGCAGTATATCTAAGTCAAAGTGTAATTCTGGAAGAAATAATGAGTTTTAAGTCTACGTTTAAAAATGCATGATAATAATATATAATTTTCATATAGCGCCTTACCCTGTGTGAAACAGGCTCAAAGCACTATACATTTGCAAAGAAAGTAATGATAAAAGCAAATTTAAAAGTAATACATTAAAATATACAATGGCCACAAATTAAAAAGGAAGGCTTTTAAACAATATTTGAAACAGTCTATACTATCAATGTATCTGACATGTCCTGGGAGGGAGTTCCAGAAATGGGGAGCCAAATAGGAAAAAGATTGTTCGCCAATTTTGCAGTTCATTTTTGGTTTTACAAGCACGCGATTATCAGATTTTGATCTGAGGTTTCTTGTTGGGGTATGCAAATTTATCAAATCATTAATATATCCAGGACTGTCAGAGTGCATTGATTTATAGACAAGTGTACATATCTTATATTGTATTCGTTTGATTCTGACAGCTGTACACTCAAAGGTAAGCAATTCCAAATTTCAGCGGCTTGAGATTGTAGCGCTCACTGACCAAGTGTTTTTCAGTTTTCGGTTTTAGGAGGTTTTTTTTTCAGTTGAAGACCGTAATGTCCTACATGTTATGTAATATCTATATTATTCACCCACTGATTCACCCACCTCTGAAGAGCTGACAGTTGCAGACATTTTCTTCTTTTTATACTGTCCCATTTTTGCGATGGCCTTTTGGTGATCGTGGAGCACTCCCTTCTCATGACGCTCACACAAGTCCTGCGGGTAAAAAAAAAAATCAATTTGAAAACTTCCAGGGGTTTTCACTTATATCACGAGCGCTGGGGGACAGCACACAAAATGCCCGAACCTCAACTTGACCAAAGACAAAAAGTGTGATTGTTCACAAATGTAACTAACTAAAAACAACTCATGTAAATAAAAAGCTCAGTGTTAGACAAGTTGGTAAAGAGTTGAACCAGACAGCTGACACCCATTAGAAATGCATGGGCATACTAGATATATATATATATATATATATGGGATTTAGGGCAATTTTTACAGTTAGGTCATATAAACACATGTACTAACATTGATAAGAGAGGAAAACTTAATTCAAATTTCCCCTTCCTAGTTTTCAATATCACTAAAAATAGAGAAATATCTTAAATCTTCTTATTCTTAAAGAAGTGAAATTGTGGTGTGTGTAACTTTAATCCCCTGGCTGCTCACACACTTTTTTTTAGATTTTTAGATATATGATATAGATCACGACCAAGTTCTCTTGTAAAGATCTTTCAGGTGTACAGGCATTGTTGTTGAATTACAACTTTATCCAAGCTAATAATATTGCACTAACAAAGAACCATCACTTAGAAATTCAAGTTAAATGAGCAGTTCAGAAATCCTATCCTTTAAAGTTGTGAAAAATTGCATTAAAAAATTGATATAAAATTGATCGCATATCAACATCAAGGGTCAACATCATCACGAGGCAGAAAAAAACCCAGTTTCTAACAGTTGTATTCAGCTCAATGAGATAAAGCGGTTAATGGATGTCGGAGTCAGCAATAACTAAGCTTCAAAGTTGCATCAACCCAAAAGTTTTAAAAACATAACTAAAATGCATGTCAGAAAACCATGGTAGAACACATCCAATTCAATTTCACCCATGCATAAAGTATGACAGACACAAAATTAAAACACTCTACTGTCACATGGATTAATGCAGTGATTTTCCTTACTGTCAAAAGCCTTAGATGGTGTGACTAAGATTGAGGGTACCTACCATCCAAAAAATATTAATTTCTCTGTAAATCTATAAGACAACTACACAAAACCTTTAGTAGTAGCCAAGAAGTGACAGCAGATTATGTGAATTTGCATGTGACATTTATTCAGTTATTTTTGTCTTCATACTTCATACCTGCTTGCCTTATCCGCCTGATCCAGAGTTTTTCCAGCACTGTGTTCAGCAATACTGAACATGGATTTGTCTGTAACACCCCTTTGGGGTATAATGCGGTTAGGATAACATAACAAAACATATAATATAAGGCACAGTGGGCTGATCACCTGCTTGCCTTGTCTACCTGATCCAGAGTTTTTTTCAGCTCTGTATTCAACAATGCTGGGCATGGAGCTGGCCACAACACTCCTTGTGGGGTATAATGTGGTTTGGACATGGAGCTGGCCACGACACTCCTTGTGGGGTATAATGTGGTTTGGATAACAAAACAACATATTATAACATAAGTGGAGAGAAGAAATTGGTTACCATAATCATCAGGTAACAGTCAACATTCACTTCAAAGCTGATTTCTGGGCCTAGCCTAGGAAAACTAGACCACGAATCATGGCTATAATCTGAATCTGAGTCAACCCTAAAACGCATTTAGCCTTCATTAAACGAATTCATTGAAGCATCAACAACGATGGCCATTCTCAAATGAACAAAGAAAACCTGTCAAACGTTGTAATGAATAGAGCCTGAATTTTCTGTTGTCTCGATCCAGATCACAAAAAGAAAGTTAAAGGAAACATGTACTATTCTATTCTCCTCATTCTTAGTTGCCTAGGACACTAACACATAACCGAAACTAGAAAACTAGAATCATTAATGGCAATATCACATAATTTGCCGGCAAAATGTTAAGACAATTATTTAATTTTTGTTTAAGTTACAAGAAAGACACTACCCACTTTCCAATCTATTATTTAAAAGTAAATAAGTCAGCAAATGATGCAATAAACAGTAAATTCCATCACAAAGTTTAAAGATGTTATTTAGATTTACGCCCTTGGCAACACATTTTAGGTCACATCAAAGGCGGAATCCATTATATTATGAATACTTACTCTATAAGCTGTGATAAGGTCTTGGAAAAAGGAAAGCTTTTCAACCACACCGTCCTCCTCATCAACAGCCTGTGCAAATAACAACAAAAATTATGGAAAGGGAAATCACAAAATACATCAGGTCTCATAATGCTAAAGATAAAAGATCTCAGACCAGAGCGGATCGACCATTTTTTCCATGGGTGGTTTCGGATACAAATGACAAGTCAATAAAATGGGGGCTGCTGGAAGTTATAAACCAAAGAGTAAGCGAACAAATCAAAATGTAAAAACTTCCAAAGGTAAAAAAAGACAGTGACATATAACGTTTCAGGTCAGTACCTTTCCTCAGCTAACAAACAACAACATGAAAGACCACAAACACATTAGTAACACAGAGATATGTAAAAAAGTTTGCAAATTGGATGTCTGGTGTAAAATCCAGGCAATTGCTCTTTCAAATACAATATTGTTCTCTATTGACCTTTGTCTAGTTCTGTATGGTGGAAGCCAGAGAGGTGTAAATTTAAAATGCCAAATTGATGTACTACATCAAATCAAAACAACACTGCACTGTTCTCTTCTTTAGGGACAAAAACAGTGTGAGTCAAGCGACTTTTTCATGGTTTTCTCATGCCACCATACAATTGATAAAAAAAACAAAAAAAAACAACAACAATGAAATGAATGGATGAAGCAGAGGTGGAGTTTCAAGTGGATATATATCCATTCAGTTAAAGACACAGTGATAAAATTTTACACCAGGTGGGTATTTTTTACCCATGAGCAGCGAGGAAGGTAAGTCTATATTTATCACAGGTGACACCACAAAAACAAACAAAAAACAAACAGAAAGGTGTCAACCATGTCCACCCTTTTGCTGTTTCTGTTTTTAGTAAAGATGAAAACAATACATGAATATTACAAAGATCAAGGAATGGAAAAATGGCCGATAAACTATCATTCCGCGAGTTATAGTATCAACAATAACAAAGAAAGGCACTAATGCCAGACAATTGACATTTTCCATTGATTAAGTGAATAGAAAAAGAAACAATGCACTAATTGACCAACCACTTCAGTGTGAGGCAAAGACTGATCGTGTATCACTGCTACACGACTGGTCTGATTCCCCCACTGTGTCAAGAACATGCCACAAATATGAGGGAGTTAGGCTAAGTTTTAAGTGTTTTGATCCATTTGATAAAGGAGAAGTGAAGGAGATTACTTGAATAAGTGGTGAGAATAGCAAAATAGCTAATTAGCTAACATCTATGAGCAAACAAATCAACATTCTGTGTTAGTGTTATGGTTGCTTCTCAGATATACTTCTCCCATAATTATTTCTGTGTGCGTAGGTATGTGTGTGTTTTACGAAAGCGAGTAATTAAAAAAAAGAGTGAATGTAGAAACACACATGTGTATAAAAGCAGACATGTCTTTTCTTAGGCAGGCATATGAATATGAGACACATAAAGTATACGATCCCACAACATTGAAGTGAAAGAAAAAGTAAAAGAAAAGAGATCAGTGCATGCACAATTCTATATTTGTGTTGACTATGCACAAATATGATCCATATTTCAAGTTGAAAAGGCTATTTGATAATTATCAACATGTCTTCTGCATAAAGACAATAGCTTTAGAATAGAAAAGCATCACATTTGATGGAGAATGAGACAGAGTGGCAAACAAACAGACAAAATAAGAGAAAGATAGACAGACAGTAAGATAGATAGTGAGAAGAGACAAATAGAGAGAGAGAGAGAAAGAAGACGAACAAACAGAAGCAAATATACAAAGCAGCATACAGAGGCAGATAGAGAAAGACAAAGAGTGACAGAGAGAGAGAGAGAGTCTAGCAAAACAGAAAATAGATAAATAAAACAATTACAACAACAGTCAGTCTATTCTGACACAACTCTCCCCACGCCCCCCCTCCGCCCACTCTAACACTGATCATATCATCATATCAATAGGAACACTCATCATATCAATAGGATTTGGTTCACTGAGCATGAAAGAGTTATTTGATAGTCTTAATCCCAATACTGTATTCCTTTAGAAAATAACTTTTACAGTGGCACTTTTCCCTTTGAACCTTACGCCCAATAAAGAAAGAAAGACTTTTCCATTTGACATAAAAGTAAATGGAATGTGCCAACTCAAAACCATTTAATGGTTTTTTAAATTAGGTCATGTCAAAGGCATGATCTCTTACACAACATTAGTCTGTGATACAACTTAACAGGTCTTACAGGGCTGCCACTCAAAACACAGATTTAAGCTAACAGCATGACACCCAGCAAACACTCATGGTCTAAATTTAAAACTCTGTTCATCAACGTAAACAAAAATTGATATAAAAACTACCAACATTACCAATAATAGGCACTAAGAAATGGACAGGATCCGATAACAGAAATACAGAGCCCATACCCGCAGTGCCATCAGACCATTCACATTCTCTCTTCACTTTTAAATAGAAGGGGCCAATATTCTTTGATTTTTTTTGTGTTTTAGGGCTCTATCAACACAGGTAGCTCATTTCAGCGCCCATCACATGGCTCCAAACAAATCAAAGGTAACTAGAAACCATAAACCATTAGGAAAGACACACAGTCCAAGGGTGGCACCCACTACTGGGGGAGCTGTACCCCCCGTTGGTGAACAGAGGGCCCATTTATAGACCCCAGACACCCATGGGGTAGAAAAAGGAAAGGAGACAGAGCGAGATCAGACAAGATGCCACCCATTAGCTACTAGAAAAGACGCTGAGTTCATGCGTAGCACCCATCAAATTCTGCTCATTGATGTAAGGGGAAAGGCAAAGGTTCAAATCATAGTACAGTCAACTCCGCTTAATCGCAACACAACAGGAGTATTTTGCGATTATCCAAAATTGCGATTTACCAGAGTTGGCCGTGGGTCCAGTAATTTAGGGTCATTTCACAACTTGACGACTATTGCATCTCTCTTATATTATTTTTTATCAAGCCAGAATCACTCCCACGCTAACCATTGGCTCTATTTTTTCTTCTTCTTTCTTATCCAGTTCCCTTTTACCATTTCAGTGTAGGGCCAGCATTATGAGGCTGGATTTATGTGGATCAAGATATTTAGCCAAGCAGGTGAACATCCCACTGTGGCCTTTGCGGTAGGAATTCATTTTGCCCAGACAGCGGCCTTGCACCTACTCTTATCGATTTTCAACTGCCAATATTGTCTGTCTCCGATAGGACTAGTTTCTTCGATCCCACCTACCAGAATAGGAACAGGAAAGTAGCATATAGGTTTTCACCGAGTTTCAAGGAGAAAAATACCTGTCGCTGCCGGGAATCAAACCCGGTACCTTTCGCTTCAGAGGCGAGAACTGTACCTCTGTGCCACTGGAACCCCCTTCAATAAGTCCTATCAGTTTTTACACCACAGGGCCATTGCTCTATACATTCATTAAAATCATCCACAAAATGATATACCGCATCCTCTTTGATATTTTCTGTCACAGGTGATGGACATCAAAGAGTTCACATACACAAGATTATTTGTCCTCACTAACAAGGAGGTCGAAACTCTTTTGATTGTGTAAATCAAAGACGATCCAATGACCAGTCACTAAAAGTCTATGAGCTGTGACTCATCTCTCCAGTTGCGAGACAACACGCTAGTTTGCACTGGACTGTATAGACGACGTGTGTCGTCATTACTTGTGAGATAGAGGCACCACTTAATGATTGAGCGGCAGCTGTCTGTTACACCCACAATCAGTGTAAGGCTATTGTTTCAACTAATGACAATGGAGACATGCGATTATCATTTAGCAAAGTGTGAAAGCAGAAAAAAGACGACTGAAAATGTGAGGCAAGGTGTCGCCGATTTGTGACTATCCAAAGTGAGTTGAATTAACCAGTGACTTTTATAAAGAATGAATTCCGTTTCCTGGGAAAAGTTGCGATTAAACAGATTGCGATTAAGCGGAGTCGACTCTACAACAAACATAATTCTACATACCGCTTGTGTCGCCTTATCTGACAACGTAGCAAACTCCATAGACAAAGCCTTGGATCCTTTTTGAAGTTGGTGCCATGTGTTACTGTTTCCTGTCGCCCATGCTGTCACTGTGTTAGAATCGTTGGCAATTGCACTGTAAGACAAAGACAAGGCAACATCTTAAATTGAAAACGAAACTGCTGATCTTATCAATACTAAAAATGAATTTAAACAACCTTGTAAATAATTGTATACATAAGGACCGTAACCCACCCTTTAACCCTCCAACTGGCCTTTATGACCCAATATGAATGCGAAACACGACCTCAACAATCAGGAATGGCACTAATGCTATATGCTATGGAAACACTTCAATCTATTATTTATACATCCGGTGAACCTTGAATCGAGTGAGAAAAAAACCAAAATCAAACCAAAATCATTATCGACGATGTTAATGAAAATCCTGGTCCTGTGTATCACTGTTCTGTCCATCATCACCCCTTCTCAAATTAAAAAAAAAACAAAAAAAAAAAACATATCATCATAAATAAAAATCAAGGCCCTGACCTAAATGTCCTACCAACAGTGAGCATGTCGGTGGCAAATGTGGTGGAGCGGATTACCAAGCGCTCAGCAACTTCTTTCAAACGACCAACACATTCGTACAACATCCTGACGTGTTCTTTACTATTGGCAAGCTGGGTCTGTGTATCCATGGGTACCAAATCCTACATGAACAAAAAGAATACCTATGTCAGTTTCACAAGAGAATTGATTCAGGAAGTATCATAAAAATGACATGATATCATCTATTCAAACAGAGTAAATTTTACAACCTTTTCAACACGGTACAGTCATTTCAAACATGTGGAACATCCTATTTATTCATCCATCTTCCATGGGCCTCAGACAATCTAAAATGTCCACAGAAAAAAAACTAACCTTAGATCTTCTATCTACACTGGATATGAACCACAGACCTCCACATCCACAGGCGGTCCTAATGACATATTCGATTTGAGTACCTAATGCCTTTATGTAACTAGTCCAGTGCTAAGCAATATCTCCAGTCTCAAGTAAGGACAATAAGTAGAGGAGGAATACATATCATATATGATACTTGTAACTCCCTGGAGAACATAAGGCACCAATAAAGTCTCTCCATGTGTACCCTGTCCAGAGCAAGCCATCTAAACTACCTTGCGGGTTCCAGGACAATGCTAAGTTTGGATATCTAGATTTGTTCATTCGCACAATGTGGCCTAACCATCTCCAGTGCCTTTTACGAATTTCTTGCACAATACAATTGAAATATATACAGAATTATATAACCAAACAATTATTTTTTTTTTTACAGAAATACAGGAAACCCTGTATAATATAAGAGCTTTACCTTTGCTTTGCTTGCCATGTCACTGACCATAAATTCATCGGGAGCACCACGGAAATGTTCTTTCATCTTGTTTTGCATGTCCTGAAAAACACACACTTAATTATACAATGCTACACAGCTGGATACCACCCATAACATAATCAAAATAAGCTACGATGTCCTTAAGAGCGTAAAGATTCATGAGGCCAGAGCTTTATAGTTTCTGTAGCCTAAAGCAGACAAGGGACAATTTGTCACTTTCTGGATAGGATGACAGTCCACCACATCATAATTCACTTTCTCAACTCTCAGATGAGAATTAGTACCCATTTCTTTTGGGTTGAGTGAGGCAATCAGAGTAAATTTTCTTGCCCAAAGAAACCAAAAAAAAGTCTGAAGTGGGACTACCCACGCCCTCGTCTTGGATGTTTACCACTGCACCATCTCACCTCCTCTACTCTAAATCAAAATAAACCAGCTTTTCATTTCTATTGTATAATATACTGAATGCATTGTTCTAATAGGTAAAAGTCACCAAAGTAGTCAAAAGAGAACTGTAAGAAATAATTATACAAAAACGTTTGATAACATTTCTTCAAATATGAACCTCTCCCTCACCCCACAAAAAAAAAGCCACTTACATTTCCACCAAAAGTCAGGAAAAATTTGACGACATTGTCCTCAAACATCTGAGGATGTCTTGCTACAATGTTAATATATCGGCGTAAAGATTTTTTGCGTTGTTCAATAAATTCTCTCGTTGCTGAAATTTAAATGAGAGAAAAAAAAGTCAGACTCTTATCAGTACTATTTTCATAATTTTAGTCACAGATCAGTCTTACAGAATAATTCATGTCTTTCAGTCATTTTCATACATTTCAAAATGTGAACTAATTTTAAAATATAGAAATCCTATAAATCAAATGTTAACACAAAAGGGGTATCAACCTTAATTTTTTAGTCATATAACTAATAGTCCAGGGTGGCAAATTATCTCATCATAGCTGTGGGATGGCCACATGAACAACAGTTATAAGTTTAATGGCCCTAACTCATGATTAAAACCTTTCACAGTATTGCACACCGATAAAGGATGATGGACACAGCTGGCTGATCACCTGCTTGTCTGAAACCCTTCGATCCATAGCAATTTCAGCTATATAAGCTTGGTCATGGATGGTAGGACATTCAGCTGGCCCCAACACTGCATTGCAGAATCAATCATCATGATGGGCCTTGATCAAATAAACAAAACCTAGCATTAGACTTTATGGCGTTTTTTTTACTGTAACTAAAACACATGGGACATAAATGATTTTTTGGGACTTATGAAACACATTTTTTTGTAGAAATCTTAAAGACTCAGGGGAGTAATCTCATCTCACCTCCCATTTTCTTTGGGGGAAGCTTTGGAATAAGTCTGTAAGGAAAACATGCCATGAGTAAGTCATGAAGAGCCACAAAATCGTTGTATCTGCGAAGGACGGTTGTTTTATGTCTCTACAAAACAAAAAAACAAATAAATAAGTAAGAATTTACATCCATTTCATTTGTCATATATTGAAAAAATAATAATTACAACAAGATTTGTCATATGTCACTATACAAAAATGATGACATAAAGAAACATCTTACTATAGAAGAAGTGGTCTAGAATACAGAATAACATATTCAAACACACACATATTTGTTTGTTAGAAGAGAAGCACATCGACACAATTCTGGTCATATCATAGTGGGAAATCTAACAGAATGAGAAAAAGAAGAAGACCCTTCCAGAAGTGTCCCACAACCGCTCGCAAACATACACATATCAATGATGACAGACAAGCAAACCATGTAAATCAAAATTCCATTGTTTTGAGAAAAAACAGAAAAACTGTACACAAAACTTAAAAACCAATCAGTGTAAACTATTTTCATGTGCGATAGAAGAGATTCCATTGGTAGTTTATTATCGAATAATTCGAATATTACATGGTCCAAAATCATCATGTGTAGTCATTTAGCAAAAAATAACCGGGGGCCCAATTTTAGACTTTAATAATCCATGATAAATCTATAGTTGAAGACAAAAGTCATACCTGACTAGTAATTTCATATTCCACATGTTTCAAAATTATGCCTTTCTTTTCTGGAACCAGTTCTACTTTAATACTGTCAATCTCATTCAGTTCCTTATAGTTGTAACAAAGTACATTTGGCATTCGTTCCCTTCGCAAACGGGCACTTGAAGTTCTCAAATCGGATAAATCTCCTAAGGATGGCTTTGGCAACTCTGAGGAAGAAAAAAAATCATTTGTCATTAACATTTTGAGACATGGCGGATATAATCCCATCTTGGCAACTCATTTCATAGTTGACTGGATAACTTGTGGATACCTTCTCATCATTCAGAATAAATATGTTCAGTCAAACCTTTGAAAATATTTCACAACAAGCAGTTAAGATAGCAGATTTCCAAAGCAAAAGTTGTGAGTTCAGACACTTCATTTTGGGCTACAAAAAACTTCACTCCAATTGCCTCACTCAACCCAGGTGTAGAAATGGATATCATTGCTCAATTGAGAGCTGGGAAAGTAACAACGATCAACCAGACACGTACCCAAAAAGTGACACACTGGTCTGCCTTAGGCCATCAAGACTAAATTAAACGACCTAATACTCTCTATACACACTTCTATGGTCCACATACCAAACAAGGATAGCATTGTCAAAACTTAGACACTGATTTAAACAATGAAAAAGATAATTTGTGTCTTTAATCTCAGTTCATTGTGATAACATAAAGGATATAGATCAAAATCAAGTCAAGTAGATAAGTGGATTCTAGGTGATAAATACTCTTATATTATCTTTCTTTCTTTATTATCCAATTCCCTTTTACCATTACAGTGTAGGGCCAGCACTATGAGGCTGGATTTCTCTGGATCAAGATATTAAGCCAAGCAGGTGATCAACCCACTGTGACTCTTATATTATCAAGAATTAAATAACATCTTATTATATCAATCTTCAAAGTGAAAAAATCAATCCACTTCAAATTATCTTTAGCATAGTCACAATTCAACTACCTAGACTGATAAGACATCTAATTCTTTTTATGATTGTGGGGTGTGTTGATGTGTTATTTTCCTTCCCTACAAATTCTAAAGAAATCTGTACAACACAAAAGCTCACCTTGTCCTGAAAATGTCTCCAAAAGTTTATCGTTCATGGGCTTTCCTTGCTGTGCCAGGGCTGTGAGGGCCAATGCTTTGTACAGGCCATTCCGGGTCATGTAACCCTGGTTTGTGTCCACCATGTCCCATATCTGGTAAGAAAGAAAAGAAAAGTTTTTTTTTAAAGAGGTAATGAAACACAACATTAGAAAATCAAAACTAAATTAAGATACGTCCAAGTTGCACAAGTGGTGAAGAGGAGGTGAGCCCAGAGCATGTTCTACAGAACTGCAGACTGCTTTGTGAGTACCTCAGTGTTAAATTGTATCAGGGCCTGAAGGAACAGGACCTCGGGTATAGCCATCAATATTGTGAACAAGAAAAACAATAATAAGTTTCAATTTCTACAACCACTAAGTGGATGACAGAGAATAGTACAAGTATCATCTATTGATCCCACCTACGTTCATAGGATCAGAAGAGTGGCAAATAGGTTTATACCAAGTTTTGTGAAGAAAAACAACAACTGTCGCTGCTGGGATTCAAACCCAGTACCATTCACTTCAAAGGCCCTAACCATACCTCTTGAGCCACTGGGACCCCCTGCTGCTAATTATTTTTACAAAATCTTTTCCAGAGGAGACAAAACCTTAACATTTTTCCGTCACATCACGACAATCCACGAGCAACTGGATTTTCCCTTGCCGTCATATCACACCAACTTACCAGTAGGCAGTATTATTCAGACATGTGCAGTTGCTAATCTTTTTGCTTTGTTTATATTTCGGTTTTGCTCAATTTAAGTGATTTTTCTTGTGGCTAAGGGTCATTTTTTCATTGATCTCAGTTTTCTCACGCCGTTCCATGCTAATGGTCATCTTATATCTTGATTTTATGTGCTTGTTTCATGTCTTGACTTAATTTTCTGGTCGATGTTTCCATGTCATTTTCTAGACCCTGGTTTGGATGGGTTAACCTTTGCCGTACGTCGCCTTTAACTACCTTCCTTGTACATCAAGGGGTATGTCAAGACCCCTCATTCTACATAGCGTTTTTTCATCTCACCTTCCTTGTACGTCGTGGGGTCTGATACTACCCCACATTTTGCTGTATAAAACATGGGGTCGTGATAGACCCTGCAATGTACGGGGAAGGGTAGTGGAAATGCATGTGCATTGGTGAGCAAAGATTTCAATACTTTTAAATTTGTGAATATGTGAGTCGATGGGCGATGACGTCATTGAGGAATACGTGGAATATTGAGCTCCTGAAACTAAAATTAGATTAATGAGAGCACTTTTTAGAGGACGTGGGGTCGCTAGTGACCCCCGACGTACGGGGAAAGTTAAAGTGAGATTCCCATAGATTGTGGATGTTGGGTCATCTAATTGAAAATAAATTTCCTCTCTAATTTCTATCTCGTAGTATAATTCTAGGTCCCCCCCCCCCTGTGATGTGAAGGGACAATCACTGTTTGGCTCAGGATGGAAAAAAGGTTATTAAGTCCAATTTTTCAGTTTTAAAAATCAACTTTCCTTACCTGTATGATTGTTTGTTTGGGCAAGCTGGACTTGACAAGAAGTTGGACAAAGAGGTCCCTGTCGACTTGCTCTTGATTCGGACACACAATATCATAGACTTCCCGATAAAGGGGCGGAATTGAGCCTACAACATGTGAAAAAGGAAAATCAAATGGTTAAATGCAGAGTCATTTTGGAAAAAGAAATAAAAAACAAAAGCTCCATAAAGATGCAGGAAATACTGAAATCTCTCCTTCCAACAAATTGTATTCTAGTATCTTATAAGAGGAAATAAAACATTGATCAAATATCAAGCAACAATATCACAAGCATACAAAATTTTATACACTTCCAGAAAATGATCCTGAAGCAAGTGCGGTAATGGATCTAAGAAAACTTGGAACTTAACAGGATCCCATTATTGCCATGCATGGTGGTATCCAGTGAAGGAAGTGAAGTGATTGAGTATTGAATGGAGTGGAATTCCATACAACAAATGTCAAGTGTTCATGCCCCACCCTTGGGACTCCATTGTTTTCTTAGTTAGAAATGACCCAAAGTAAACTGCATGCAATTGAACAGCCTCCTTTACAGAAAACGGCAAATTGTGACAGGTCATTTTCACCTTCTTACCAGCCCCAGGAGTCTGGCTCATAGGGACCAACTTTTTATACGCTGATGGCAATGGTAGCCCTCTGGCGTCCCTTATTTGTAAAACGTTTTTCTCATTCAAAAACAAAAGTAGCAGACGGAAAAAGAAATGTATCTTTGCACTAAAAGTATGTTATACACTTAACCTTAAAAGTCATACACTAATGTATAGCTGTCTATGAATATCAACAATAAGGCATATTTGTTGATTTTTTGTTCAAATCTTGAATTTAAAATGTAAAAATTCAATGGCAAGGGTAATTTTTGTTTGTTCGTTTTTGCTGTTTTAGAGCTCTATTGACACAGGTATGTCATTTCAGACCCCGCCACACGGCTCCAAACAAATTAAAGGTAACTAGATGCCACCCATAGACCACTAGGAAAGAAACACAGTCCATGGGTGGCACCCACCACTGGAGCTGCACCCCCAGTTGGTGAACAGAGGGCTCATTTATAAACCCCAGACCCCTGTGGGGTAGAAAAAAGGAAAGAGGGAGAGAAGATATCAGACAAGATGCCACCCATGGACTACTAGCAATGACATAGTTCATGGGTGGCACACATCAAGGGGGGTTTCCACCTCGTGTTGATGAACAGAGGACCTATTTATTTTACCACCCTGCGGGGGGAAGGGTAATTTTGAAATTGTAATTTGAGCGTATAGTGAAGATGTTTTTGAGTTAACAATAAGACTAATGTGTTAGGGGGTCAATCAATTTTTTTTGTAAAAGAAATCCTTTCAGGTGTACTGACAATTCCTTCCATGAGGCCACAGCATACCATGGGTAGGTTGACCAATCATTCATTACATCATAATTTTATTTGTTAAATATTATCATGGGCTGCCACAATCAATGTCCTCCAAGTTAAATTGATTTGTTATTTGCAACTTGTCCCACAATAAACATGGGTATGCTATGTAGAATGTAAAAATAAGTTGAATTAATAAACTTAAATTCTAAATATTCCAAATAAACTTTTCAAATTGTTCTCTGAAACTGAAACTCTGAAAGAAGTCAACTAAACAGACAGGAAAGTTTATGAGAGTGTTACCAGAAATTTAAAACAGTTTCGGTAATAGTCTACCTATCGTCTCTATCTAGATTGTGTGAAGTGGCAGTGTCTTGCTGTGCAAGTAAGTTTCCCCCTGTGTAACAGTCTTTCTTTCTTATAAATCCAATTCCCTTTTACCATTACAGTGTAGGGCCAGCACTATGAGGCTGGATTTCTCTGGA
>JARBEQ010087472.1:0-14211 GCA_030265355.1 Tritonia tetraquetra | reverse complement strand
AGAGACAGAGTTAGAGTGAGATTAAGAGAGAGAGAGTAAGAGAGAGAGAGTAAGAGAGAGAGAGAGTAAGAGAGAGAGAGAAAGAGAGAGAGAGAGAGTAAGAGAGAGAGTAAGAGAGAGAGAGTAAGAGAGAGAGTAAGAGAGAGGGAGTAAGAGAGAGAGAGTAAGAGAGAGAGTAAGAGAGAGCGAGTAAGAGAGAGAGAGAGAGTAAGAGAGAGAGAGAGTAAGAGAGAGAGTAAGAGAGAGTGGGTAAGAGAGATAGTAAGAGAGAGAGAGTAAGAGAGAGAGAGAGAAAAGAGAGAGAGAGTAAGAGAGAGAGAGAGTAAGAGAGAAAGAGTAAGAGAGAGAGTAAGAGAGAGAGAGAGTAAGAGAGAGAGAGAGAAAGAGATAGAGAGTAAGAGAGAGAGAGAGAGTAAGAGAGAGATAGTAAGAGAGAGAGAGAAAGAGTAAGAGAGAGAGAGTAAGAGAGAGAGAGAGTAAGAGAGAGAGAGTAAGAGAGAGAGAGAGAGTAAGAGAGAGAGTAAGAGAGAGAGAGAGTAAGAGAGAGAGAGTAAGAGAGAGAGTGAGAGCGAGAGAGATTAAGAGAGAGAGAGTAAGAGAGAGAGTAAGAGAGAGAGTAAGAGAGAGAGAGAGAGAAAGAGAGAGAGAGTAAGAGAGAGAGAGTAAGAGAGAGAGTAAGAGAGAGAGAGTAAGAGAGAGAGAGTAAGAGAGAGAGTAAGAGAGAGAGAGCAAGAGAGAGAGTAAGAGAGAGAGAGAAAAGAGAGAGAGAGTAAGAGAGAGAGAAAAGAGAGAGAGAGAGAGAGAGTAAGAGAGAGAGTAAGAGAGAGAGAGAGAGAGAGAGAAGGGGGGGGGGGGCACTGAGAGAGACACATAAAGAGATTGAGAGAAGTGAAGAGACAGAGAGACAAAGAAAGATATAGAAAAAAAGATGAAAAAGGAAAGAGTGGGCTAAGCAAATAATTGATAATCTGAACCCATTGGTTGTTTACCTGTCTATAGTCCAAAATAAATGTACCCAGGTAGGCAACAAGACCAGCAGATACAAGGACATCACCTATAATGTTGTCATAGGTTGCATTCAGTTGTTCCACATTCTGGAATGTAAAGATGTCATACTTTAAACATCCTTTCAACATCTCTCATTGGGTGATGGAAATATAACGGAATATACATTATGAAATAATTGTTCTATTCATAGTATATTATGTGTAAACCTCCGTCATCTCGTGTTGTTTCCGGTTGTTGAGCCAGGAAGTTAGTCTGCTTTAACGTTGTCTAGTGACTATAAAATATCATCACTTCAATTTGTTTCACAATATTCAGCTGTTGTTTGTCATGCATTTTCCTCATTTATTCTACCATTATAACATCATCATCATCATCAATATTATCATCATCTTCTTCTTCTTCATCAGCATCGTCATTGGCATAAGCAGTATTTGTAGCAGTAGGAACAGCAGCAACAGCAACAGGAGCAGTGCCAGAATTATCATCTTTATCACGGTCATCACCAGTAACAACATCATCATCATTCTCACCATCATCATAGTTGTTATCATCAATATCATTGAGATTATTTTCCCTTGAATTATCATTTCCTTCCTTAAAATTCATATTTAGAGAAAGACAGTCAAACTACTTTATTTCCTTTTTGGCTACTGTTGTTTTTTATCTCTACTTCTTCTCAATTCTCACAAAATATCCTTACCTGAGTCCATCTGTCTTTCTCTCCTCCCAATCCACTAATCAGCTTGTTTGCTCTGTCGATCTTTACCTTGGTCAGCTCAATGTTGTCTTCAAGATTCTGATAAATGACACGCGTATGTGTAGTGTCTAAGTGGTTGAAAATTATATGTAAATGATGTACTATTGTTTATTGTTTATTGATAAAACACATGATAATTTCCTTCAAGGATTAGTATAGGATATCTTACCTTATCTTATCATACCATGCCATACCTTACCTTAAATAAATGTAACCCAATGATGGAACCACTTCTTCACCCCTTAGGGCTGAGTGAGTTAATACCCCAATGCAGTGTTGGGACTAGCCCCATATTCTACTACAAATGGTACAAAGAATGCCTAAAAACCTGAATGTAAGCATTCCTCCAACCATAGAACTAGAAAAGCTATAGACTCAGGAATTTCAGATAAGCAGTGTATCAGCCCTGGGTTTTTTTTCTATTCTATTGATTATTTGAAAGTAATGTTTATTCTATCTTTATTCCCTTGAAATAATGTTTACAATTTTAAAATACTTTTACAAAGCATCAAACAAAATAATGAAAGAAAGGAAAAAAATGGTGTTATTTATGACCACAGAATCAAAATAGCTCTTTAAACATTATTCTATTTACCGTTTTTTCCGTCTGTTTTTGCACAAGATTGTCATTCAAGGCTTGCAGTTTATCTGTTACAGATTTCAACTCGGCTTGCTTTTTCTTTAACTTTTCCATTTGTTCACCAAGGACTGCCTCTGCAGCTGCCAGACTTTCTTGTTTTGGTGCAACAACCTACAGAAGTTATTATATCAGTTCATTATTATGCCACAGTGTAATATTTCTTTTCAAACCTTTTTAGTTTGACAAAATTTCAACACAATAAAATGAGGGCTGCTGGAAGTTGTAAACCAAAGGTTAAGAAGGGTTAAGGAAATGTAGAAACAGGGACAAAATACAGCGACATGGAATGTTTTGGGTAAAAAGCCTTCCTCAACTAACAAATAACATACACAAGACATAACACAGGAATATGTTTATTGTCTTTAATGTTTTGTTTGCTAGCTGAGGAAGGGTTTTTACCCAAAACATTCTTCATTCCTGTGTTTTGTCCCTTTTGGAAGTTTTTACATTTCCTTTACATTCTTACCCAAAATTTAACAGAGTTGTTCAAACTCAAGACCTTCTGTGCACAAATCAAATTTATCACTGCTACCCTACAACACCCCCTCAAAATCCAAGTATCCTAAAACTACAGCAGGATACCAGTGTAACATTGTTATGATCTATTTGAGACCTTTTAAAAACAACCTTTCACAAGATACTCTAATGCAAGGATTGGCCAATAAGACCATACCAAAGAGAATTAACAGAAAAAGAATCTGCTTCACTATTTTTTGCAATGACATGGGCCCATGCCAAGCACAGTGGAAAATAACTCTCAACCCTACAACATATACACACATGATAAAACAATTTCTAAGTTACTTCCTTTTCCTCTAACATCCGCAAATTGTCCTTCATGCTTCAAACAAAATAAACACAAAATACAATAACGTGTGTTTGTCAAAAATCATATACAAGGAGTGAGCTTTATTTGCCTTTGAAGAATTGTTATGGTTAAACCACAATATGTGATAATATACTTGATAATCTTATCCTTACCTTTGCCACACTGTCGTAAACATCCATAGCCTTGACCCATTTACAAAGACCTTCACAAGCAGATGATACATTCTTAATGATAGATGGATCAAATTCCTTGTTTGTGATATAACGCTCACGAATCTTTTTAATGGTGGGCGCTGGGATGTGGTCTTTGTCATATTCTTTCAAGGATTCTAAAAATTTCATGTCACCCAACATCTAGAAGAAATATAAAATCAAAATTTATATTCAATCCAGCTGAAAACACTAATATCTTTCAATCACTAAAGACAGACATATTAGCTATATTCTTTATTTTTTTCACTGAATGAACTTTGTGTAATATTATAAACATCTCTGAAGTTGATTCAGTTAATATTTTGAATGCATGAAAATAATGTTACAGTGACTGTTAAGGACTACAATTCAACTCTAAAAAGTTATTTATAGCTTTGGCAGAGAAACAAAATACATGGCAAACTATGAACCTTTTTAGCTGCAGGCCAATAATCTTCAAACGGTTTTCCATTTGCATCCACTTTCTTGTCAGGTTTGATTCCCTTCATGAATAAAAAAAAAAATCAATTAATGAAATAGTCATTGTTGTAATATCAAATGTCAACTTCAACTAGAATAGACCATTATTTCTAGTAGGGTTATTCCATCGACCATCTTAACCTTCTTCAGAAATCAGAAAATTCTGAAACATTGACTATATTATTATGATGTTTAAATCCAGATGTTTAAATATCATTCATACTTGGCATCCCATGCAAGGTATAGAATGAGACATTTTCAATACTAGCTAAACAATGAATGCTTCCAATTGAAGGTTAAGGTCATCAATGGGATTTTTTTTTCTAAATAAAAATGTCAACTGGTAATGAATGGTAAATCTTTAATAGGATTTCAAATTGTAAAATAATTATGACAAGGCTAGAAATAAATAGATGACATAAAAACAAAGCAAAATCACAATCATTTTACAGACAGATGGTTCCAATGAATGGTGATCATGAGAAAGAAACTAAGATATTCTATAATAATTGAATTTTCTTAAATTTGGTCATCTTACCTTTCTAACTATCAAAAAGGAAGACAGAATAAAAATCCAACCAGAATGTTTTACAAAACAATTAAAATACAAAGTAATGTGAGACAAATCATTTGATCAATAAATTATGATTTTCATCCCTTTCGCTCCAAGTTTTAATCAATCAAAATATGAAAACAAAAGGTAACATCAGACATTAAAAAGGAAGAAGAGAGTATATATAAAATGTAGCCAATGTGAAGTTCCATAGTATATACTCCTCCAAAATGTTATGTAACTCCACAATTACGTCCTATCAAAAATATTGTCACATCACAGTGGTGTGTCCCTACCTTGAAAAGCACTAACCTATATCATTCATATAAAAATAATATACTTTTATCCTTCATTGTAATTCAGAGTTCAAAATTCATGGTTCATTCATTCCTTATTCCAGATTTTGAATGACTTTTCTGTGTTGATCGCACCCTAAAGTACAAAAAAACAACTAACAAACCTTCCTTATTCATGTGACAAATACATTACTTTTATTCTTGAATGTAATTTTCAGAGTTCAAAGTTCAAGGTTCATTCCATCCTTACCTTCATGATGCAAATACTCTCCATGACAAGTTTCACACCAGAGGGTGGATTTGACATAGTCTTCACAATGGTGATGTCATTTTGCTTCAAGGTGTTTAAGGCAGAAATGGCAGCATTCATAGCAGGCATAGCAATGGACAGTTTCTCTTCACAGTCGATCTATCAAAATAACATAACAAAACAAAGGAAAATTACAATGACTTCATGAAGTAAATAGACTATAAAGCTGGTAACACATTAAGACAAAACTTTAAGTCGGTTTTGACCTAGCTATGGCAGTGTGCAAGGTCCCTTTAAAACTCAAGGTTACTTAAGTCAGTTTTATCTTAGTGCATTAGCACAGAAAAAACATTTTCATGGATTTTTCCACTATTGTCTAGGTAAGAAGATGAAAAGAAGCAATGAAATAAGCATGACCAGTGTCTTTTTCACATTTGAAATCAATCATCGCTGTTAATTCATATTTTTATGCAATTGGTTAAAAACCACATGATATCAGGAAGTGAAAAAGAAAGAAAGAATGATTATAAACCTCTGGATTGAAATCATTACAAACTGGACATGAAAGAAGAATACAAAATAAGACAAAGGATGAAAAGGATGTCAGGTCAAGCTGTAGAGTGGGGATTAACTCTTTCCATACCTTCTACTGATATATTGGTGGACTGTATTAGTGTCACCATTTATACCAACTACAAATTAACTAGTCTGGCCAAAGTGGCAAATTCTACCAGTTATTATATAGTTGAGGGTTAATCGCAAGTGCTACATTAATTTTTGTATTGGCCTTGCTTATGATTAATACTGCTCAGCGTAGTACTCGTGGTGCCAATAAAGAGTTGTGGATACAGTGGCCTGATCACCTGCTTGTCTGAAATTCTTTGATCCACAGCAATTTCCAACCCTTTGTTCAGCCATGCTTGGTTGTCAAGGTGCCTGCATTTATGTCGGGTATCTCATGAGATTTTAGGGCTGAAAATGGGGTTGCCCTAACACTGCTCTGCGGTATTAATCAGATCAATCCCGTCACAAGCTTAAATATGATATGTGGTATAGAAAAAGTTAATTAAAAAAATAGATTAACTCAAAGATATAAATGAATCATTACAGACCTTGATGGCTTCTGCCTCTTGAGCTGCTTTATTAGCAACAGCCTCATCTACCTCTACAATCCTTTTGATGTCCTCCACTTCAATAGTTTCCTTCTCTATGATTCCAATCAGTTCCTCCGTTTCCAGGCTTGTCTCAATAAGTTTTGGTTTCAGTTCTACCAGTTCTGTTTGCATTACATTCACCTAAAGCATCAATACCAAAGAGAAAGAAATAGAAATTAAGTGAATAAAACAAAGTTACATCACAATATTAAACTTTTTAAGTTGATAAAAATTGCAGTGTAAAGAGAGAGTGTCATAGCATATGGTTATTGATTTTTTTCCTGATTTCAATATCAGTGGCGAAGTGAGGATTCTTTTCTTTTTGACTTTCTCAGAGCTTTATGGTACTGACCCTGTGCCCCATGAAATCAAGTCCTATTAGAGATAGACTATAAATCGGAGGTCCCACCTTTGATATGACTTATCTATCATGTGTTGCCAAAGGTGTAAAACTAATAACTTTAACAACTTTTTAGCAGTGTAGAGGATAAAGTAAACTAAAGTAAAGGATAGCATTTATATAGCACATATCCACAACATTCATCATGCTTTATGTGCTTTACAATGTATAGTTTTACCCGGCAGGCATTTACACTCCTACATCCTTCTGAACTCGAAGAGAAGTATACAGTGTGACCATTCTGATAAGATCATTCACTGCTCTCAGCTGGGTACTCGTTTACACCTGAGTTGAAGAAGGTAAGCAGAGTATGGTGCCTTACCCAAGGACACAATGCCAGACGATCAGAACATGGTGTGCCCAAGTAGTCACTTATCCAAACACTATTCACAGTCAATGTTGCTTGACCACACTGACCGGTTCAGCATACTATCTGTTTGGCCACCAGCACCTCTGGCTAGCCCTGAGCTGGAAATATTCTGAATAACAAACCCTCTAATTTGAAATTTTGCAAGGCAGTGGCCACAAGTCTACACAAAGGGTCTACTATTGACCAATTATTTTTCACTTTTCATGGGATCTTAAATAACAGTAGACAAGGGAATTAAAAAAAAAATTCATCTATGAAGGCTAGTTTTCCAACTCCACTGCCAAAGAATTATGTTGGAGGGGGGAATGCAGTAGTTAAAGCCAGTTGCTTCTGGATGCAGAGGTGCAGGTTCAAGTTCTGCCTCATGCAATATTTTTTCTATGGATATTCAGAGTTTTCATGGTTCTTCCCTGGAGATGCATGTGGAATCTTCTCAAGTTCGGCTGAACCACCTTTGATATGAACTTTCTGTGTTAGAAAGAGTGTAACACTTCAAACATTAGAACTATTAAAAAAGAATCAAGTGATTTATCTTTGCCTTTGGATTCTCCTCACATTGCAAAAACATGCTTTGCTTTGAGTGTCTCCAGTGGAATTGCATTGTTACCAACCATATCATTGGAGGAACATTTACTCATTTACTACAGCTTATAGCTATATCAGGATTAAAATAGACAGTTCTTCTTAAAGGATTTCTAATATGGACAAAGTTTTTGCATTATCTGTAACTCACCTGATTTTCAGAAAACTGCAGTTTTTCCAAACCCACATTGTATCTGTCTTTCAGGGTGAGAATTTCAAGTCTTTTCTTTGCTAACATATTTTTGAATGTTTTGATCAGCTCAAGATAAGATGTTGGTGTCACATAACTGACTCTTCTCATCACCTCGTAATACCTGTCAATTCAACAATATATGGTAAGAAATGTTTAAGTTATCTAAAGTAAAAACTTTAAAGTAAATCTTGTGACTTATAAGTATCATCAAAAATATAATCAAACTTAAAAT
Source organism: Tritonia tetraquetra (assembly GCA_030265355.1). Classification (NCBI taxonomy): domain Eukaryota; kingdom Metazoa; phylum Mollusca; class Gastropoda; order Nudibranchia; family Tritoniidae; genus Tritonia; species Tritonia tetraquetra. The sequence continues at coordinate 6,276 of JARBEQ010087472.1, read as the reverse complement.
ATGCAGGCTCGATCCCATTTTTTTTACCCCACTTCTTTGAACAACTCCTGTTTCATTTTGATCTTAATTCAAATCTTGAGAAGAAAGATACTTTTCTAATGATCTGTTGCAACATGAGGAAAAAAACTGTGTCTATTGATTTTACTTTCCCTTCCTTGCTTCTTCCCCACTTTTATTGAGCTCTGTGCCTGGATTCTCCTTTCCAGAATTTCCTGTCAAGGGCATTCTCAGGAGGTACACACAAAGCCTGCATGCCTTTCCAAATAGTACCATCCACTTCTTTCTAGATCTGCCTTGGGGTCTTACTCTCACGTCAACTGGTCTATGTCTATAGATTTACTATGTAGCACCCTATAATTACAAAGAAAAAAATGTATCATACCTTTGTGATAATGCTCTGACACTTTCATGGAAATGTTTGCACATGTGAACCGTTTCCTCACGTATTTCTGATGACATCTCAACATCATCTAAAAACTTGTTGGCAACCAATTCCAGAGCATCTTGGGGCCAAGCCTGATAAAATACAATGAAATACACATGATTAATATGCACAAAACAGAGATGGGTGGGAGAGTGTTGCTGAAGCCTTCTGCTCTATTAAGGAAACAAAAGGAATGAATCAGGCATGGTTAATACAAAATAAAGAAGCTTTTTTAACAATAATGAAATGAATGGAATGTAGTTCAGAGATGTTTAACTCAGAGAAGGGCATCAGTCATGTAAAAAAAAACTTTATGTTAAACAGTCTTCATTGGCAATCATCAATTGATATACTGATGTTAAAAGAGACGCCCAGAGTGGTAAATTCTCCTAGTTTTTAGCTTAACGATTAATGCTGCTCAGTGTATTGCTCATGATAGAGTGTTATGGACAAAGAAGGCTGATCACTCACTTGTCTGAATTTCTACCATGCTTGGTGGTTGGGATGCCTGAGTTCATATAGTACGTATCTTATGAGCCTTTCATGACTAAACATATAATAATAATAGGGCTGACCTAGATAATGCTTTGTAGTATAATAGGGTTCAATCAAATGAATAAATGATATCAAGAGGAAAACAGTTCACTTCCCCTATGTTGATTCCTATGGTTGGAGGATGCACAACACTTATAAGTGTCACAAGTAAGAACGAATACACGCTAAACGTAGATAATCATATGATATAAGAACTTTAATGTGAAAACTAACAAGATCGTTATAGGAGGTAAACACTGATATAGAATACAAGACAAGACAAGGGGAGGGTACTCTCCACCATGTTCGCTACATTCGTACATTCTGAGTTTTGTACATTTTGTGTTTCAGATACATATAATCAACATCCCTTTTGCTTTAGATGTGACACAAACATTATCTTATCAACACACTATTACTCAGGTATCTACAAAATCAAAAACTGACCTTGAACCAGTCAATAGTACAACAGTTGATTAGAGACGGAAACATTCGTAGACGATTACGGAAAGCATCTCCAATAGGACTGAACGCTAAGACCACATGAAGGTTGCGTCTGATACGCTCAATGAATTTGTTGTACATGTTCAGAGGTGTGACCTCAATTTGTATATTTTCCCTCTGGCAAATAGTCTGCATCTATAAAATTGATATCATTATAAAAGAAAGAAAAAAAATATTAATAGCAATTCTACACAATACAAAATAAAACTTTTTCTTTATGAACAGGAAAATTGTCTTAATATAAAAAAAAAAAATAGTAAGTCATTTACCTCTCTATCACCATTAAATGTCCAAGAACATGTTTAAATAACGATGCTTTGAAATTTTAATATCATTACAAGCAGAGGCCTTCCTGGGATCCTGTAGAGGATCGGAAAAGAATCTGACAATAACAAGAATTAGTGGTGATTTAAATACAAGATTAATGCACGGTGTGATCTCTTCTAGCATATATACAACAATGTTTAAAATGAGCATGAACAAAATACTAAAATACTGTTTGTGTATGACGCATAAACACACTAAAAAAAGCTTCTTTTACAGATTACAAACCTTTTCAATGATTTCTAATCTTTCTTCATTTTCATAAAGATTTGGAATGTCTCCAGTGTTGAGTATCATGTTGACATCCTCCAAAAACGATTCATCCTTTGATGTTTGAGTGAGCACAGGAAAAATTAGAAGAAAGATTTAAGTATTATACAAACTCAATCTGTCAAAGAATTTCAGATTTAGTGTATGGAAATAAGTATTCATTACCAAAACATTATATTTTGAGAATCATTTATATGTCCACATTAAATTTCATCTTTTCTGGGTTTTTTTAACATGTTCTCATTGTAATAAAGGTAGAAATATTACATAAATATATATCTTACCTAATAATTATTATAATTTTTCTGACAAATGTTCGTTTTTTGTGATGAAGAGATAAAATGAAGTTTCAAGTATATCTATTTCATATTAAAGATATCATATTCATCTTTCTTCCTTCACAATGATCTACCAAATAGCCTACCTTAATTTGATGATCACCAAACAGAAAAACTGTGGACACGCCCATATCGCCAGCCCTTCTCATCATTCTACGTAAATCATCCCTCCATTCATTTGTGGCGTAGGTTTTAGTGATTTCAATTTGAAACAATTCAAAGTCAGACATGAACGCAGCCAGTCGTGTTACACTCTGCCTACCACTGCCTCCAATGCCTGTTATAAGACAAAAAAATATTAACTTCTTTCTCCTCTTTACAAAATAACATATGAGTAACATTTGATTAAAGAGTCCAGTATAGCGTACAATTATGAGGGACGTTTGAAAAGATAATATTCTCTCCAAAAACTACTTTTCATTCAAAGATATTCTGTAGAATCAAATTGGATAATGTCAGTACCATAACAAATTTCACAAGATCTCTTATACAAAGAAGTAGAAAGATTAATCTAATTTAGACATACTTCAACAATTTGATATCCACCGAGGGAAACAAGATCATAATTTGATTTCATTTTCTAACTTTCAAAGTCCATTCAGCATTTTTTTAAAAAATAAATTTTCAGATAAACTTTAGACCTAGAAGATTTTGTTGAAACTTACCAACACAAAGGCAATGGCCATTAGGTTGTTTGAGGATGCGACTGACACGTGAAATGTGTTCAATAGCAAAGCGGAACATAACCAAATCCATGGGTGCTTTGCTCATCATGTTGTAGTCTTCAAGATAATGTTCTACAGTCTGAACAAAAAAATGCATAATGATCATTGAGTGCATTGTTTCAATGAACGAGATCATTTTTGTGAAATGTTTACATAAATCAATATTTTAAAATCTTTAAATTCACATAATACATGAATACATAATACACATGCTCTTGAACTGCCCACATCTTAGCTATGACAGATACCACCTCCTCTCAACACGACCCACATTACATAACACACTATACTCAGACACAGAACCAGTTTCCTAATGAAGGCGCTATATAAAAATGATATATTATTAAGAAGGCATTGTGTTGTTAAGAGCAAACTGCTCAAGGCAAAAGGGATTTAAAAACAACAACTACAAGATTCAAATCAGTATTTCAAAATATATACGTTCACATCAAACATAAAGAATGTATCAGAAAAAACTATTAATGGTGGTACAAAGAAAAAATAAATAAATTTTAATAATTTTGCTTACCTCTCTAAGCTCATCAAGTTCCTGTATCTCATTGTATAACTTGTCATCTCCCTTTTTATTCATAAAGTCCCCAAAAATGAGGCCTCGGATGTCATCGTCAACAATGAGTTTGTTAGGATCAACAATGTGACTGAAGAGGTTGTTTAACTTTTCCTTGAAGTGATTCTCAATTCCATGCTACGGGTATAAAAGGCCAAATATCAAACTATAACTTTTCTTTGGTTTAAAAAGTAATGTTGGATTATTTTTTCATCATGATAAAAGAGAAGTAATATATTGATTACAAAAAAGCTAACTTTCTAAAAAAAGACAATGACATTTATCATAATATTATCTGTGACATTATTTCAAAATGATTTTCCTATATCTATATTTATAATATCTCCCACAAATTCACTTTTCTAGTTTTCTTTACATCTAATTGGGAAATATCTCCTGGAAAAAAGGCAAATGGAAATGCAAAAACTTCCAAATGGGACAAATAAATTAATTGAAGGGGAGACACACACAAATGGGACAAAGCAAACATAAGACAGTTCAGGTGTAACCCTTCTTCAGCTAACAAACAACACAAATGACAAAGATCACTGATCACTGTTACTAAAACTTCAGCAACCTTCACTGTATGGAAACATCTATAGAGAGAGAGACTCAGTGAAAAAACTTTCAGACATGTCACAACTACAATTTGAATGCATCAAATAGGCCTAGAGACCAAACCATGGGCAGCTCTCACCTTGACCATTTTGAAAAATTGGTCGCGGTCATTATCGTCAACCAGACGGTCGTAAAAGACCCGGTAGACTTCGTGGATCCATAGTCTGGATATTTTCTGGCATCCTTCAACGCCTCCTGATACCAGACTTGGCTTAAGCAGTAAAATTCCCTGTGTGAGGAAAAGAGAACAATGTTACTATTTGTGAAGACTTCTGACATACTGGAAAATTTTGTTGTTTTTTTGTTATCCATAGCACATGTTACCGCCCAATTCCATGTCCAGCTCTGCTGAACACAGGGGGGCTGCAAAATCTTTGGATCAGGTAGATAAGGCAAGCAGGTGATCAGTCCACCATGCCCCTTGAATGGCACAATGAACATCACACTTTTTAGGTGTTGCCCAAGTTTTGGCCATAACAATATTTACTGTTGCCTGGTGGGTAACCCCTCTACTATAAGAAAACTGAGCAGATTTCGACACATAAGGTGACAAGAGTGGAACATAAGTCAGAGAATCCATTTTCCAGATAGCAATGAAAAACCATTATAGTGTCATTATATGACAAACTACACTATCAGCTTCACTCTGCAATATCTCAGCAAGAGTTCAACCTATGGGGATAACTCTAGCATCGTTGGAAAGAGGATGTGATGACATTATCTATCATATTGTATCAATTCTGACTTATGATCCACTCAATCAGAACCGGTCACAATTTCTATTTGTGGAAACATGTAAGTGGGTGACATGAAGAATAAAGAGCTTTCTTTTCTCTTGCTGTGAAATGAAATCATTTGTTTTGAACTAATGAATATCAAACTTGCCAGCAATCCTCATAAAAATAATCTAATGAATCATACAATAGTCCTTTAAAAAATCAGATTTTTTGTTTCCACAACTTAGCTGTAATAACCTAAAAAAAGAAAAGAAAACAGTTGGGTTTGGATACTATTTGGAAATAAAATACAGTCACACCTTCATGTTAGGGTTGTTGAATTATAAATCACATCAAAGCATAACACATGGCCATGTCAAACAAAACACTGTACAAAACAAAACAAAAATAAATGAAGCAATTGCTCCATACACCTTCATAAGGATAAGCTGTAGCATTAACAAGGCACCTGCCATACATGAAATGGTAGTGAAGCTTATTCAAAGAAACTTTAAATCACTCTAATTTGTATCACATAATATATTATCCCGTCTGTGTGCGGGTGTGTGTGTGTTTTAGGTTTAAAGTTGTTAGTGTTACCCCTATGGCAACACAACACATATCAAAGATGGGACCTCTGATTTATAGTCCATCTCTGATAGGACTTGATTCCAATGGAATCCACAGGGTCAGAGCCATGAAACTCGAGAAAGTTGAAAGGAAAAAATCCCAACATCCCCGAAACCCCCCAGTGTGTGCATTTGTGTGTATTTGTGTGCGGAAGGTAGATATCATAAAACTCTATTCTGTAAAAACATAGAGTGAGTTTTATTCTCTCTCTATCTATCTCTCTCTCTCTCTCTCTCTCTCTTTCTCCTCCTCCCCCCTTCTCCCTCAATGTAAATTGTGAACTACACCCATCGCCAGTAAGGTCAGCTTGACACAGGTATATTAAGTAATATCTAAGAAAAACAACATAAATAAAACACCTCTAACATTTCAAATTTTAAATACTTTTCAAAAATTCACAGTTGCCCTCTGTTATAATCCAAAATATTGTTTTATAGATAAAATTGCAATGTGTTGTGTGTATTTGAAAAAGCCAAGATTAGATTGCTCTGGAATAACAGATCCAAAGGGCACATTATGACCTGCACAAATCATCAAACTTTTCTAACGTTTCTTTCTTATCCAATTCCCTTTTACCATTACAGTGTAGGGCCAGCACTATGAGGCTGGATTTCTCTGGATCAAG
>JARBEQ010087361.1:0-14217 GCA_030265355.1 Tritonia tetraquetra | reverse complement strand
CGATAGGACTAGGTTCTTTGATCCCACCTACCTGAATAGGATCAGGGGAGTGGCGTATAGGTTTTCACCGAGTTTCAATGAGAAAAATATCCGCCGCTGCCGGGAATCGAACCATGTACCTTTCGCTTCAGAGGCAAGAACCGTACCTCTGCGCCACTGGGACCCCTTCTTTCTTATCCAGTTCCCTTTTAACCATTACAGTGTAGGGCCAGCACTATGAGGCTGGATTTCGCGGGATCAATTAAGCCAAGTAGGTGAGCAACCCACCGTGACCTTTGTGGTAGTGATTAATTTTTGCCTGGACAGCGGCCTTGCAGCCTACTCTTATCGATTTTTACCTGCCAAGGGTTCTTTAACGTGCACACGGGACCTCTGAGTTTATCGTCCGTTTCCGATAGGATCCCACCTTCCTGAATAGGTCTGCGGGTGGACGGCCAACGATTTCCAGGTGGTACACTGACAGTCAAGGGTTTCCGCAGTCCGTTTCAGAAAGCATTCTGTACACGTTGGTCCCTGGTACTTTTGTTTTTTCTCGGTCCAGCACCTCGACACCACCTTTTTTTTTTATGTGGCAACTTTTCCGAGTTCGGTGCCATCATTATTGTATCATGTCATGTGTCTATACCTATTTGATTTTGAAGAATGATTATTGTATTATCTTAAGTGCCACTTTTCCACCTCCACTGGTTATCATAAATTCTCCTTATGATTCTATGTGTATTCGTGTGTGTGAATTTTGTGTGGTATATAATATTGCGCAACCTCCTTTTTCAATATTTGCTATTGGCACCTATATGTATTAAAGAGTAAGATGATTGGAAAGGCAAAGATGATGTCACTGAATAGGGATCAATGGCGAAAGTTTGTCATGCATAAACCTTACACCAAAAGGTACTAAAGGTTATCGATAAAGAAAGAAAGACGATTGAACCTATTTGTGACAACTGCTTTACCGTTAATGGTAACAAGAACCTTTAACGATTATTATCAGCTGCTCAAAATGTTATTGTGTGAGGTGAGCATATAACAAAATTATTTTGTCTGTTTGTTGTTTGTAAGACGTGTATAATAGTTTTGGGGGATTTTTTTTTCTTTCAGATGCCACAGTCTATGTTGGTGGTCTTGATGAGAAAGTTCTTGAAAATATATTATGGGAACTATTTTTGCAAGCGGGACCTGTTGGTAAGGCTTTCCTTTTTTTTCTCTACCCTTTGCTTTGTCCAGCATAAGTGACATTTTTTAATGGAAACAGCTCCACCGCTGCCTGGGTCACTGAAGTCAACAAAACAAAGACAAAGAGGTCAAACATCATTTTGAATAAATATTCTTCTTTTCAAGGCCACATTGTCTGTTTTTTCTCATAATCATTAATATAAACATGCAATCCTCTCACGAATTTCTCCTTCTGTTTAGTTGCCTTCAGTTACAGAATTTGACAATTTTATATCTTTAGAACATAGATTTTACACAATGACTTTTCACAAAGGACGTTTCATGCCCTATGTGTTCAGCAGTCCTGAGGAAGTATGCCATTATATTATTTTCTACACTTTGATCATGCCCAACTATTTGATACTTTTAAAAATATTATGTTTGATCAACCCCCATTCAATGTGCCTACAATTCTGAATACAGGCCATTCATGGCAGAATATTGTATAGTTGGAAATGCTATCGATCCAAGGATTTTAGACCAGCAGTAGATCAGCCCATCCTCTATTGGTGCCTTGGGCAATACACTACTGAACAGTATTAGTCCTAGAATAAAATAATATGCTATTTGCCACTCAGGGGTACTAGGTTCAAATTCAAACAAAGATGTTGGGATTTTTTTTTCGTTTGAACTTTCTCAAGTTTCATGGCTCTGACCCTGTGGATTGTGGATTCCATAATATGGAATCAAGTCCTATAGCCCATTGGAAAGGGACTTTAAATCGTAGGTCCCACCTTTGATATGACCTATAAACTTTAAAGCCATTCATGCTAGTCTTATATCTATTTATGGTAGTTTTGTGTTGATGCTCATGTAGTTTGAGGAGATTTATGACTTTTTTTTATGTTTCAGTCAATGTTCACATGCCCAAGGACAGAGTGACGCAAGCACATCAGGGCTATGGGTTTATAGAATTCATGAGTGAGGAAGATGCTGACTATGCCATCAAGATCATGAACATGATCAAACTCTTTGGCAAGCCTATCCGAGTCAACAAAGTAAGAATTTGTCCTCAGTTTGAGTAGGGGTGCATAGAGACAAGACTCTTGGCTTCAATGTGTGTTAAGAATGAGGGAGATTTGCCTACTTTTTTTGTGAGAAATTTGGGATGAATATAATTGTATTACATTAACTGCTTGTTATTAAAGTAAACTGCTGTGTGGTAATGAGAATTTATTGGACGTGTAGCAATATATTTTGATTTAAAAAAAAAAAGAATGTACAAGTACAAGTGATATTAATGTATAAAAAAGTTTTTTATTTTAATTTTTTGATACTCATAATCTATTTCTGTCCATTATTATTATTGGAGTCTGTGTGTTTAAATGGCATTACATTGACTTTCAAAATCATTAGTTTCCCATTATATTGATGAAATTTTGAAAAACGTTTTGTTCAATCCAGGCATCTGCTCATACAAAAAGACAAGACATTGGTGCAAATATCTTCATTGGAAACCTTGACCCAGAGGTTGATGAAAAATTGTTGTACGACACATTCAGTGCTTTTGGCGTCATTCTTCAGACCCCTAAGGTAGATTTAATCACTTGTTTGTTTCAGCGTCTATGGGCGTGTTTTGTTTCATCAAGCCCCTGCAATGCAGTGTTTGGGGCCATCTGTTTAGTTCTGATGCAAATGGCACAGAAAACGTCTATACTTTGGTGTGCAGTGCGTTCTCTGAATGAGAAGACTGGACTTAAGTCTTTGCCAGGGAGGGTGGTTATTGTTTCTGAGACTTTTGCGCTGGTTGCAGTTGAATTCTTGAAATCCTAATGCTAACTTTGCGACGACTTAGTAGTTAATTGTATAAAAAGTGCATGAAGACAGAGAAATGATCATCAATACTATACAGAAAGACACTTGAAGAAAAAGGAATATATCCAAAACAGGATTTATGATTTTTGTCCAATATTGTAATCTTACTTTAGTGCTGTTTTCACTGTTAACTCAATGAAGACGAAGATTTTAGGTACCGAGCCGACCGTAGTACGCACAATTATAGCCTATTTTTTATTCATAACTTAAAAATATTTTAGAAAAGCTAATCTGTTCTTTTTATGGAAATCAGAAAGCATCTTATCATTATATGTCTTTATTTGATAGTATTGTAATTATTTTTATATAATCTTTCAAACTAGGGCTCTGTGTTAGCTTACCTACTTTTTTTTTCTACACATCATCTGTAATCATTATCGGCCATCAAGCAGTTAAAAACTATATACTTTCAATCTTTTTTACTTGCAAATGAAGGCATAATACATTTTGAAAACAACTTCTTTGTGCCGATATATACTTCATGAAAGAATCCTGGGCCCCGCCATTTTGAACTTTCGATCGCTTATGATTGGTCATAGATATCTCCTTTTTTAACTATGAATCTTACTTGAAGAGAAGCCCTTCAATATATTCAAAATAGTCGTTATTTTAGTTGAATGACATAGTAGGTCGATGTGTGCAACAAAAAATTCTGAAAGTCTGCCAGACCCATATGACCTGCGTGGTGTTAACGCTTCTTTGCCTTGTCAGACATGTGTGTCCGGTACATCGTTAATGAGTTGACTGTTAAAGATGTTGTCCTCAGTCACCCTTGTATTTATTATGGTTGCAGACAAGCAGGTGATCAGTCCACTGTGTCCACAAGCACTGAACATTATCAGTAGAAGAAAAAAAGGCCAGTTAATAAGGAATGGGTTATTTTTAGCTATGTAATAACTGTATAAAAATAAAAACTAGGAGTCTTACAATTCAAGTTGATTGAAACAAGACAGAAAATCCTGAGCTTCTTGTCAATATTGAATTGTATATTACATTATATTTTATTTGTATTGTCCTTTTGTCATTAGATCATGAGAGACAGAGATTCAGGTAATTCCAAAGGCTACGCCTTCATCAACTTTGCCAGTTTTGAGGCATCTGATGCTGCAATAGAAGCCATGAACGACCAGTACTTATGTAACAGAGCAATCACAATTTCATATGCCTTCAAGAAGGATGCCAAGGGAGAGCGGTGTGGATCAGCTGCTGGTTAGTCTTACTTTCTTGCTTTCTTTTATTCTTTTCTACTGCGTCATTGAATGAATTAGATACTACACAGCAATGAAACCAACTCTCACACACGCATAAACCAGTTTACAAAAAAGTTTCCACTTGGCCTATTCAAGCACAAGATGTGGAGAGCTAGCACTACTTACGTCATTTTGTTTGATCAGAGGTGAATCAAAATTGCCCATTGCCAGCAAATGAAGAAATGCAAAAATGATAAAATTTCAGCCATTTATAAGGCCTTGATACCTCAAAGTTAATTCTACAGGCAAACAAATCTACACAGTAAATTTGATGCAAGTCAGTCCAGAAATAAAAGTGGTTGGTTCTTGATAAAAATTGAAAATAGTAAGAAAAACTTGGAATTAGATTAGATGGCTTGCCAAGAACAGGATACAATGGAATAACTTTATCAGTGCCCAATGCTTCTCAGCGAGGTACAAGTAATCAAATATATACAGAGAAGCCCAAAACACATGCACCTTTTTAACTTACACCTAAATGTGATAAAGTTCTTCCATTGTATACTGTCCTTGGCAATCGATCTCTTCTAATTCCAAGTTTTTCTTATCATTTTTCTTTCATTGTCGATTGTTCTACCCTCAAGGTCCCAAAGATCTGTCTCTTGGTCTTTTACCATGTAGATTCTAGGACAAGTTCGGGTGTCTCAACTAGTTTATCCACAAAATTGGCGTAACCGTTTTCCATTGTCTCAACACAGTTAATTCCTTTCTGTGTTACAGTCTTGACATTAGTCACCTTATTCTCCCATCTCACGTTCAGTTTTTTAAAGCTAAAATTAGTCACAAGCCCTGGGACTATACTTTTATGCCCTATTTCCTAGAGATGTTAAAACTTGTCAAGAGTGGCTATTCTTACAATGTTGATGTTCTTTGTTTGTGAAGTTGAACATGATTTACTAATTTTACTTATTATTTTTTCTTTTGTCTTCTCAGAACGTCTCCTGGCTGCCCAGAATCCCTTGTCACTGACTGGCAGACCTCACCAGTTGTTTGCTGATGCCCCTCCCCCTCCTACACAGCCTCCTTCTTCACAGCCAACCTCGGGTCTAGTACCTCCACCTCCTCCCCCAATGGGCATTGCCCCTGGAATGCCAGCACCTCCCCCTGGAATGGGTAAGAAGAACAAATAGTATATAACAGTGGAAGACTACACTTAAGTTGATGTCGCTTAGGTTGATCTCCAGTTGTGTTGATTTTTTTCTCTTTAAAACGAGCACTGACATGAGTGAAGTCCAGCCTAACGGTTGTGTTGAATACGAACGTGTTGATCTTTTTTTTCCACTCCTCCAACAATGCCAGGTTAAAAATAGTTGACTATGTATGTAGCAGTAGTATTTTAAGTCTTAGAGTATGTATAGCTTCTGCTTTACATTTGTATTAATTATCTTGAGTTTGGTTGGGTTTCGGATCTCTTTTGATTTCCAAATTTCTTTGAGAAGTTGGAAAGCTGTTTGCCCCTTGCCAATTCTTGCCCTCACATCTTAATCTGCGCCTACCCTCTTTATCTACCACACTCCCAAGATAGGTGAATGAATTCACCTCTTCCAGGCTTTCGCTAGAGATAAGGATGGGGCTGGCGTTAGAGTTTCCAGACTGCTGTCATGTTATTCTTTTTATCTAAACTATTGAATTGTCTTACCATTCAGTATCATTATTCATGTTATTATTATATTACTATTATCCAGGAGCACCACCGCCGATGGCACCTCCACCACCTGCCCCATCACCTCTCCCTCCACCTGTTCCCCCAGGCATGAACCAGCCTTTCCAGCCCCCCATGGGGATGCCTGGTATGGCCCCACCCCCTCCCATGCCACCACCACCTGGTAAGAAAGTCATGTTTTCTCCTCAACTATGTTAGCAATGTGATTTTGTCATTCTTCTAATTTAGTTGTGTGTTTTGTTTGTTTGTTAGGGTTTTAGAGAATGGGGGTAAGTTACACGTTTAATGATCATACACAATTTTGTATAAACTTTGCATCATGTTTCATGATATTTCATTTTTTTGATTTTATAATGCATCTTTTATCCCAATTTTTCTTTCTTGCTCAGAGTGAGAATCTTTTAAAACTGAAGAAATTTGTTGTCAGAGTATTGCACTTCTCTGGAGGTGAGGTAGCTGAGAGGTTAAGATTGACAACTTTCGAGGCGAGGGTCTTGCTTTAGGCATTTTGTTATTTTCTTGGAAGAGAAATTTCACTTTGATTGTCTCACTGCGTTCTGTCCGGAAAGTGACATATTGTCACTCACTATCCACTGAAATTGGGTTAATTAAAGAAGCTCTGCATTGGCCTTAAGAAAATTAAGGACATAATTACTGCACATCTCTAGTTTTGACTTTTCCTCCTTCCACGTTGTTTTTTGGGGTTTTAATTTTGAATCTTCGTCTTTCACAGGCCAGCCCCAAAATTTCCCTCCACCCAACATGCCAAGACCTCCCCCACCCCCTATGTCCCAAGGTGGTATGGATAACCAACAAAACCAGATGATGAACAACTCACCCATGAGTACGTGCTTAATCCTTTCTCAATTTTTTTCTCCAATTCAAATAAAATGCCCATTTAAACAGGGCCCTTGTTTTTGTTATGTTAAAAGTGTGGTTTGACATTTGTTGAAGCAGGCTCCATGTTTTATTGTGTTGAAAATTGGGTTGGGATGCCATTGATGACGCAGGTCCTTGTCTTGTATTATTGTGATATTGTGGCTTAGATACGTCCATCGAAGTAGGCTCCCTACTCTTTGTCTATTCTTTACTTCTACACTTACCGTTTAGTCTAGATGTCTCTACCTACGAATGCGATCGATCTAGACTACAGAAGAGAGACTATTTGGTTTTTTTTGTTGTTGTTATTTGTGTGTGTGTGTGTTTGTTTATTTCCCCTGTCCTTTCTTATCTGAACGATCCTTTTTGTGCTAGATAACTGTTGGTGTAGGTGGTTTAAAAATTCATTAGAAAATCTCAGTTGAAAAGGGAATTCTGTTACTTTTTTGTTTGTTTGTTGTTGTCTTGGTCTTTGTATTGGTTAGAGTTCGAGTCGAGACGTCTAGTCTAGCTGTTGTCCATCCGATTTGCACACTTGTTACTCCCCTCTCATATCATTCCGATTTTTAAAAGTTGATGATCCAAAGCGCGGACGCTTTGTTTGTGCCACTTATTTATGTTCACACCGAGATGGTAGATAAAGGTAAAAGGATGCATACAATTGTTGTAAGTTTTGACAATAAGTTCAATAAAGACATGTTCTAGTTCAACTATGTTCTTCCATACATTTCGTGACACACCCGCTTACCCAGTTAAGATTCTCTGAAGTCAGTAGCATTTTCATCTAAAGTAAGGAAATTTAAACAAACATATCATTCAACTAGACCAGGTGATATGGCCTGCAAGGCTTTGTTGTGATGAAATTGTGGTTTTATCGCATATTGACAATACCATCAGTCTTTGCATTCTTTTTGCAGGTAATAAAGTTTTTAGGTTTGGTTCAAAACTCTTTTCTTTATGTGCTCAGTAGCTATAGCTGATATACTGGATCTTCAATCGTAATTCTAAGCGATGTTGTCAAGAGTTTCATTTCATATCAAAGGACAGGTGTTATATCTCTATCAATGATCCTAGTCAGTGTTTAAGGATTGTCATGTGATTTAATTTGAACAAAAATGGATTCTGTACAAAATTTTCATTTTTCTAGATACTTTGAATAACTTGATATTTTGAAGACTTATATTTGTAAAAAGATATTCTAATTCTAAGATAAACTGATAAACCCTCTGGGACCAGACAAGAAGTTTATTTTATGCAAGGTTTATCTTATCCATACAGCAATGAATAGTAAGAAAACAATCGGAACTGGGTTAAGGGTTTATCTTGAGCAAGAGTTGAGTTTAAGAAAGGTTATTTTAAGTGGATTGCACTGTATTGCTTTGTACATAAGTCACCAATGAAATATTGTGAAGTGAAACAACTTTGTTTACCTTATTTTCAATAAGTTGAAACTAGTTTTCTTTTCCTTTGCTCTCTATGACGAGATGAATATGAAATCTTCTTTCCCACCATTCTAGATCCTGGCATGCAGCAAATGCCCCCACAGAATCAGATGGGTGGTATGCCCCACAACTTTGGGCCCCCACCACCTGGACCCCCAGGGATGAGGCCCCCTCCACCAGGATGGAGAGGACCTATGCCCCCAAGAGGTCCTCCAATGGGTTTTGGTATGTGTGTTTACTTTATACCTGGATATGATGAATAGGTTATTTGTTTATAATGCAATGAATTAAGGGGAAGCAGGCACTAGTAACTATCAAGTAAGGATGGAAAGTGTGAAAGTGACAGAAAAATAGCCATAGAAGAAGAAAAGTGGAATGTCGACAGTAGGAATTGAACCCACACCGCCGAGCCAGACACAGAGGCCACACTCTAACCAACTGAGCTAATTATTAGCCACCCCAGTCCACTTTGATCCATGTTCTACCACAAATGTCACATGACACCTACAAATTTGAATGCAGACACATGGGTAAGCATAGAGCTGAGCTGGAAAAATTATTGATCCAATTATTTCAGACAAGCACGTGATCAGGCCACTGTAATACATAGATTTCAAATGAAGAAAGAATTCTGAATGATGCTCTAATCATTAGAAAACATTTAGGTATGCTGTATTTATGAGAGAAATTTGTCAGAA
This sequence comes from Tritonia tetraquetra, assembly GCA_030265355.1. NCBI lineage: Eukaryota > Metazoa > Mollusca > Gastropoda > Nudibranchia > Tritoniidae > Tritonia > Tritonia tetraquetra. The sequence continues at coordinate 5,258 of JARBEQ010087361.1, read as the reverse complement.
TGTTTCAACTCATTGAGGATGCAACTCTCAGGTGGTTATACATACCCGAGACGTATGATTTTTAAAAACTTTTAAAAAAATAATTTGTTTTTGAATAGTGATTGTGAAAGTCGTAAAACGTGTAAGCCCGAAATTTGTTCAAATGCTATTTTCATTCCAAAGATTGTTCGAGAACCCTTTTATTTTAAAATAGAACTGTTTCTCGTGGTATGAATAACGAAAGAAGGCATGTCGCACACCATGTATCTCTCTTCTTTTTCTTTTTTTATGTGGTAGAAAACTGTAAGTTGTTTTTTCAAGTGACAAATATGAGTCAATCACCCAAACCGTGTAAGTGCAAGTCAAACGCAAATAAACGTCAATGTGCATGGTGCAAAATGTGCTCGTCCGATTCTGTTTACTCTAATTTATATAATATGTCAAAACCTTTAGAATCTAATGATGTATAATATACATATCTACATGTGGAAGTGAAAAAAGCAAGTCAAGTTAGTTTAAATGACTTTTAATCGTTTTTTCTTGGAATCATGAATTTTGGACTCTTTTGTTTGCGACTTTCATTAGTTTTGTTTTTTTTTCTTATAAACATTCAAGTCTTTACCTTTTACACTATAAGTCAAAACTTTTTACCTTATTTGGTTAGGATCTATTTGAATTAAGGAAGAACATGTCCCTTCCCAAAAATGTATTGACCCACACATCGTGAAATTGACAGAAAAAACAACCCACAAACAGCATAACTTTCTTTGTATGATGTTTCATTTTTAGCTTCCTCTTGTTCAATTGTTGCTCCTTTTTTTTTGTTAGTTTACTCTAATTTCACAAGTTCACAATGTGTGTGTATGCCTCACATTGGTATTGTGTATTGTGAGAAATGCTGCTAATATCCTACTATCATGCTTTTCCCCCAGGTCCTAACATGCGAGGTCCGCCAATGGGAGGCCCACCAATGAGAGGTAACATGAACATGCCAATGAATGGACCAGGACCAAGGGGTCCAATGCCTCCGAGGATGAGGGGACCTCCGCCTGGTATGCGACCCCCGCCACCTCCGAGATTCAGTGGGAACAACACAGGGACAACCAACACTCCTCCTGCCCCTCCTGGGGGAAACATGGAATATTAGTAGTGTGACAACAGTGTGTGATGATGGGATGTATGCTTCCACGGTGTTCCAGAATGTGATGGATGATTGAATGTGATGAAAGTTTTGTTTGAACGATTTTAAAGTGATGAAAGTTTTGTTTGAACGATTTTATTTTAAGATTGACAGAGTTTTATGTGGGGTGAGTGTGTGATTAGTGTACAAATGACAAGTAATTGTTGTTTAAGGCGGTTTGTGTTATTGGGGTATTTTAGTGCCAAATTCCAGGTGGTTTGTTGAAACTCTTGAAAATGGCACCGGCAGCATTTAGTAATGGGTACATAGCACTTTTACTGCATTGTGGAACTTTCCGTCTTCATCATGAAAGAACACTTTAGAAAACATAGTTCATCATGGTATTTTTATCGTTTCAATTAGGGAAGTTGATTTTTATTGCACCCAAAGGTATTAAAGGTTATCGAGAAAAAAGAAATAATTTTTATTGCATTGTTCCAATTTGTTTTTCTCATTTCAATTTACTCCGGCATTCTCAACACCTAGTATTACGCAGGTATTTTTTGGTCATAGTCATTGAAGGTGTTAATCAAGAAATGCAGTAATTGTGCTGTGTTTTAATGGTGTATATGTAAGGAAGGGCGGAGGGTTGATGGTTGTAAGGATGCTGTTCATTGTTTAATTGTTGTATGAAATGAAAACTATTTTGGATTCATTAAAATCGACATTGAAAAATGTGGTCAGTTTTAGACAATATATTTTTTGCGAGTTCATGCAAAAAAATTTCTTTGTTAAAGTTCTATGATTTGTTTGTTGGTCGTACCATATTATTAAAGCATTGTAATATTAGAGCCAGCTTTATGTTCGACCTAGAAAAGTCCACAAGGTTCCTTGACCTTTAAACAATAATTAGCATATTCCAGATCTGGACACCTTCTGAGCAAAGAGATTTCACAATTGGAAGAAAGATTTCAAGACACGTCGACTTCTTTCATAGACTCGGCCGCAACCTGATGGGAGGGACAAAATTGTTGCGATTATCCGAAGTTGCAATTAACCAGTGACATTTATATAGAATTAATCAAGTTTGTTTCTTGGGAAAAGTTGCTATAAACTGGAGTCAACTGTAGTGGCCACACTATGGTTGGCAACAGCCAGAAACACTCTGAGGATGATGACTTCTAGAAAAGCAGATGACTTGACTTCGGACGCAGAGGACCGGGTTCGAGCCCGCCTAGCATGGGGGTTTTTCGGTTCCTTTCAGAGTTTTCATGGTTCTGCCCTGGAGACTTATGTGGAATCTTCTAAAGTTTTTTAGAACGCCTTTAATGGGACCTTTATGCATTGAAAAGTGCGTATAACTTCAAAGTTTAGAACTTCACATCCAACCTACTGATGGGTCGGTTTAGGTTTGAATTTTTCAAGGTCATCTAAATATCCTGTCCAGACATCCAATGTTATTGTTCTTTAGAAAATGAATGAAACTGGTTTTTTTTTAATACAGGAAGAGACCACTGAATATGTAAGTTTACTACACTATTACTATTACTTGACATCCTTATTTTATTTGACACTACTGGCAACTGGATATTTTTTTTTCAATGCGGGACAGGGCATTGTACTATAGCGGTGATGAACTTTCTTTGGAGTTTTTATGGCTCTGGCCCTTATGGATAAGAGTTCTATAGGAGGTGGATAATAAACCGTCTTTGCTATGGCCTATAAGTTAAAAACTTCATAAACTTTGTAATGTATCTGCAATGAGGCTTTCAGTTGAAGTTGAAGTTTCTATGAAAATGTCCAGAACAGATCTATTTAATAAATTACTGGAATAACGACACTCTATGATCAGAGCCTCGGTAATAACGAGAACTCCATAACCACCATTCCTGTCCCTCGCCCTCCTTATTTTTGTCACTGAACAAACAAACCATCCCTACTTCTTTCTTTATCATTTCCTGGTTTTGTCTTGCAGTGTCAGGAAACTACCTACTGTTCCCTCTGTTATTGGGAATAATTAACAAGAGTAGAGATTTTGTCTGGAATGCCACCTCTCGTTATGAGTTTCACTGTAATATGCCATCAGCGTGCACACCTCATTTACATCCATTTTGTAATACTAGGAAATAACACATTTGTGAAACACAAGCAAGTGGTAATTATAATTGGTTAAATTTTACGGATCTGGTTAATTCCCTTTGTTATCCGAATAACAAGACCTCGGGAATAGCGAGATTTTGGTTGGAATGCCACCTCTCGTTGTAACAGAGTTTCACTGTATGCTTCTTCACAAGATTCTTATCCTAGTCCTAGACCTACACATCATGTTTCTAATTGAAAGTGGAAAAGTATGCTTCTTCACAAGATCTGTATACTAGACTTGCACATCATAACGCGAGTCAAAGTGCGAGTAAAGAACCCCTCTGCCACAGGTGTTTAAATCTCCAACCTTACTCCTAGTCTAGTCTGGTTTGTTGCTTAAGCATGGATGTGTTTTTGTAAATAAAAAAAATTCATCACATTATTATTAATAGGAGTGCCAGATTTCCCCTTTTTTATACCTTAACAACTTTTCATCTCTGGCTTTTTCTGGATATGCCTGTCTGACCCTTTGAACTCTGGCTTCCTGGGTCTTATTTTCCCAACTATCTGATCTCCTTGACAATCAACACAAAACAAAAGGGTTACCGGTGTGTCAGTATAATATAGTAACATAAGAAGAGCGGGTTAAAAGGGTTAAGTTTCGTTTGTGACCATTCAGGCTTTTTGTCTTTGGTCAAGTTGAGTGTCGGAGGCTTTTTGTGTGCCACACCCATCTCTAATAACAGATAATTACTTAGCTTCACTTTGATCACATAGATAACAAACTGAAGCTTACCAATTAATTTTTTTCCAGAGCAATATTGATTGACCACCATGCCAAAATCTACATCAATCTAAGCTTAAGTTAATCCCCATTTTCATATCATCTTTGATGCTTGTATGTAATGTAAAGTATTTTCAGCATCATTATTTCACAATGAGTGGCGAGGCGTCGTGGTAGGTTTGAATCCTGGTGGCAAAGTGGAGATTTTTCCTTTCGACTTTCTCAGAATTTTTATGGCTCTGATCCAGTGGATCTTTTACGTTTATGGAATCAAGTCCTATCGGAGATCAAATCAGAGGTCCCACCTTTGATATAACCAATGAGTTAGCAAAAACTGATACTATTACCCCAAAGCACTTCAGATATTGTGTAAATTTAACTGTAACAAAAAATTCTACAGAATTGTTCACCAGGTTAAACATAAAACAAGCAACAAACTTTCATGAATTTCTTTTTTATTTCAATCATGAACAAGGTTAAATGCATATTGCAATGAAAAAAGCAAAACCATAATATAATACCTGTATAACAAAGTCATGAAATATGGCTGTCAACAAAGAATGATTATGGGTACATCCAATTGGCAGTTCGGTGGGAATAGGACAACAGGGCAACATACTGTTCTCTTGAGGTAGATATAAAATACAATAAATCCAGGCTATATAATGAGAAAATCAAAAGTAAACAAAACATAATACCATCTTGGTTTCCTTCTATCTGAAAATGGGTAGAAAACAAAATGCTCAATGGTCTGGTATCTTCATTTACTTACTGGCCAATCCTAAACCAGGGAAGTTACTTTTTACAGCATGATGCATGGCAATAATTAATTATTCATACCAACTGGCTTCTAAATGGCAGGAGTTTCCATCACAGGATTTTCTTATCAGTGTGTTCGTCAATGAGAAAAAAATGTAGTGATCCACTGGTTTGGATGCCATCCTTCTAAAATAAAATCTAAATCAGCCTTGAATTTTTATTTCTATCATGAACATGTATGATAGGTTTGTTTGTTGCTGTTTTAGGGCTCTATCGACACAGATATTGTTTGTTGCTGTTTTAGGGCTCTATCGACACAGAAAGGTCATTTCAGCGGCCGCTACACAGCTTCAAACAAATCAAAGTTTAGGAAGAGGCGCCTGCAACACACATGGGTCACATAAGCATTTGAGAAAAAGTAAGACAAGGGGGACGACACATAGTTCAAAGATAGAACTCTGAGGTGACCGAAACAGTTTCACTCAGGCAGCCCCTGCAGAAGGGATATACTCAATTCATAAAATATACAGTAAT
>JARBEQ010087250.1:2902-14220 GCA_030265355.1 Tritonia tetraquetra | reverse complement strand
TTATGATGGCAAGGATCTCAACATCTGTGACGGGTTCGAAATGGCTAAAAAATTCATCACCTTTAAAATGGTCGAATATATATTGGACATTGATGGTGAATGATGTGTTACATTGATAGATAAATAACAACTGTTGTTATAATAAGGCTAACGTTTTTATATCTCTTTAAAGATTGTTATTAGTGTTTGTTACGATTCTCCAAGATACATCTACGGCTAATTAAATATTCTATGCTTTCGATGTTATCAGGTTGGTAATTATCTTTTTTTTCATTTTAGTTTCCTACCACAGACATGCCCTTTTCGACACCCAACCCTTCTCTTGGCATACATTTATAAACTTCGTGGATAGCTTTCTATTTTTATCATTTCCTGGTTTACCTTTCAATGTCATGTCTATCTATAATGAAGAAACTTCCTTCACTCCACTCTATTTTTACTTCTTTTTATTAACATCAACTAATACTATTTATCTTTTCATCAAAATACCACGTCTGGTCTACCTAGTATATGTATACTTGAGCCTAGATGGCTGCTGTTTGTGTGCTCTTCGTTGTTATTTAGTGGATATTTCATGAGTGATTTGGGATATCATTGTTATTCCACGAATTTTGTCATTGTTATTTGATCAGGTTATATCAGACTTGTATTGATGCGAGTGTTAACGAGCAGTTAATGCAAAGTTTGATAACAATGAGTGGAATAACTATGATATCCCAAATCACGAGTTTTATAAAAACGGTTATGCCATTGTTTCAGGGGTTCGGACAATAAAACCAGCAATTCAACAGCAGACTCAAATCTACACTCTATTCACCATCACTTCAAAACCGCGTCACTACCTTGCAACACTCCGCTAGGAAAAAAATGAGCTTTTACTTCGTCAAATTAAAACGAAACTGACAAAGATTGAATTTTAACTCGTAACAGAACGTCGTTGATTTCAATGTTTTACATTAGATAGCAACAATGATTGAACTAATAAAAATAATAGAATAGGTCTCGACTAGACAAGACAAGACAATTTCAAGCGACCTAGAAGAACCTAGATCCGGTCTATACCCTCTAGTTTTCTTCGAGTCAACTATCCCAACTCTAGATATGTATTTGTTGAAATTTATATAACAATTGCCACCATAAATTCGAGCTCCAAAATTAGAATTCACAGCGTTTTTAATTTTACTTTCTTCCTTGTTAACTGTAGTAGCTGGGCTTGTGTGTGTTCAAACGTTTACTTTTATAATGATAAGTTATGTCTCTCTGATATTTATCTTGGAAAATTATTCAACTAAAATATATCAAACGGTCCCATGGTGTAGATATTGATATTTAAAACATTTTAACAATACAAATTCCTTATAATAGAGATGTTTTTTTAAAGAAATAAAAACGCGTGTTTACTAAAAAATGGGTCATTGGATCAAAAAGTAGGTAATCACTTAATGATTATTTCACGTGAAATACGTTTGTTATTTCATAGTATTTATTTCTCTTTACGTCACTTATGCCCATGGCATAACAATATTTTATGTCATTCATTTGATTTTACTCAAACATTATTAATTCCTGGGATGTGTCTTATTGTGTTCTTCATATTTATTAAGTTTATTTGACTTTTAAAAAGTGCACCTTCGTGATATAATTCCTTTTAAAAATGAAATTGTGCTTTCATTTTTCCATTATAGCCATTTTATCTCTTGCTATATTTATTCACCTGAACTGTTTTCACTCTGACACACCGATTCGTCAACATAGTAGGAGGAAAAGTAGAGATGGCAAAAACAGACAGAGGAATATTCATGTAATTTACGGCCACCGGCCCCGTCGCCCCCCTTGCCCCAAGACCCCTTTCAGTAGTGAAAACAATAACAACGAACGCCCTTCAATGTTCTGATGTCCTAGCCAAGCCTGAGGACAAACTGAAAATAGTTTTACTAAATGCACGGTCTGTCTGCAACAAACCGATTTTAATTTATGAATATTTAATCGACCATGATGTCGATATTTAACTCGTTACAGAGACTTGGCTCAGGAATGATGACAATGTAATATTAAATGCGATGGTTCCTGACACATATTCGTATACGGCGGGTAATCGTGTTAATGGACGTCGTGGCGGTGGCCCAATGGTCATTTTCAAAAGTGGACTGAAATTACTACAACTCAAGAATGCAATAACACCATCATCATTTGAAATGCTTGACTGTCGTTTGAGTCATAACAACACGGCGTACACATTTATTACAATTCATCGTCCACCCACGTCTTGTAAAAACAAATCAACAACAGCAGTATGAATTCCAAACCTTAATAATGGAGCGCTCTTTGAAATCGGACCGATTTGCTTTTGGTGATTTTAACATACATGTAGACAACGCCAACGACACAACGGCCATTGAATTTTTTTTACGAATAATCAACTCTTGCAACCTTGCACAGTGTGTCGAGACAACGACATATCCTTGACCTTGTAATTAACGGCAGCCATGATGAGTCAATTGTTGATCTTTTTATTGAGCGTAACCACTTTTCTGATAACAATAGTGTAATCCTCCAGCTTTAATTGATAAAACCAAAGCCATGCCAACGCACCATCACCTATCGTAAAACTAGATCTGATATCAACAAGTCGAGAATGACAGAACTTGTTTCAGAAGCTCATTCTGTTGAAAAGAAATGTAATACTTTGAACCCAATAATTTTGAACATTATCGATAAACATAAGCCTCTAAAAAGACGGAAACCTATTCTCAGACCTAACACAAAATGGTTTTCTGAGACAACCAACGATCCTCATCCTCCTTATCAACATATTCAGATGAGGGTGAATTAGCCGAAAGGTTTAATTCATTTGTCATAGATTAAATTACCTCCATGCGCTCCAACCTAGACAAAAACACCAACTCGGAAACATGTCTGATATGAATGTGAATATAATACCACCGTTAATGACACGGTTATCTCCAACAACTACAGAAGAAATATCTAAATAGGAAAGCAGAACAAATCATTTCACGTTGAAGCAGTGACAACGTGGATTATGACAGCCCGTATCAATGGAATTGCTCCTTCCGTTTCATCCATTGTTAACCATTCCATCACACATGCTGATTTTCCATGTACTTTTAAAGACACGAATGTAAAACATTGTACATAACCTTGAATTTTATTTCCAAATTAATTTTTAAAATGGTGGTTAGGAGACTTCAGGAACACATAGGTGACCACAATCTCTGCATTAAAAATCAGTCTGCATACAAAGCTGGTGACAGCATGGAAACTGCAATGTGCTACGAGTCCACAATGACATAATTAACCACCTCAACAAGAATGAGAACGTTGTCTTACTCCTTTCAGTGCTACATTCGACACTGTAAATCACAAGATATTGCTTTACAGAATGAAGCATGTCTTCGGTATATCTGGGATAGCCCTCGATTGTTTTTGAGCTACTTAACCAACCGGACACAGAGAGTTGTAATTAAAGGCATTTCTCGTATTTGTAAATCGAGAAAATGTTTGTTTTCACTCAATATTATTACGACGTAATGACATTGTCAAGCGCCTTTGAGCATCTTGATAGAATTAGGCACTATACAAATATTCATCATTATTGTTATTATTATTACCTCGTCGACTTTAGTTTCTATAAGTTCACACTGGCCCTACACTGTAATGGTAAAAGGGAATTGGATAAGAAAGAAAAAAAGAAGTTCACACTCAAATATTTTAAAAAGATTATTTGCTCATTCATTCAATTCAAATGACCAAGGTAATTCGTTGGTGTAAATGCTTTGCTTTAATTATTTTGTTTACACAACATGGCAGGGATGTCAACTGGCAACAGCTTGTCTTTCTTCATGTCATTATTTGGATGTGAAATGGATTTTCAAGGAGGATGGCCAATTGTCTTCTACACAACTGGTAGAAATAATGTGTGATTCTGTGGTTCACCATGTTATATTTTTAAAATTTTATTTAATCAAATTTTTTTAAAAGATGTGCATAACACTGAACATACCAATGTGTAGATTATACAATTTGAGCATGTTTATTTTTTTCCCTGTGTCTTCCTTTGCATGGTTTCAGATTAAGTCTGGTCTTGAGATGATAAAACAAATTATTTGTTTTGGAAAAAAAGGTCAATACAAATCATAATAATGCTATTGATATTCTGTTAATACTATTAGGGGTCATCGTTTTTCATTTATTTTATATGTAAATATTGTTTAATAATACTTTTTCCCGTTTTACTGTGTCTATGTTATCAAATTTTATTTTGTTCTGTTGATGCAATTCAGGCATTCATATGTTTTACGTCCCAGACACACAAAGTCAAGACAAAATATCAACGACGTGCAGAATTTATAACACAATATAAGAAACAAAATTATCAGTCGGAGGGTCCGCAGATTGGATGGCGAGAGTAGCGGTATTTCAACTGCATCCAACCAAGAGTGGGGCCTGTCGTCTAACAGGGACTTTTTTCATTGCTGGTGTTACCAAACCCGTTCCCTTGGCTGCGGTTCCACCGTACATTATATAGGGACACAGCTGCCTAACATAACCACAAGGATATCCACATTCTAACATTTGAGGACTGAGACCCGACGAGTAGTGTATTTGACAATCATTATAACCTTCAAATGCCTGCCTAGTACCTGATACTGATCACGATTGGAAAAAAAATATGTATCATCTGTACACAAGTATATTGTGTTAAATTGCAAACAAGTGTATTTTTTTTCAGGTCTGATTCAAATCGTCTTGGCAATTGTAATGATTTTTTGCGTGACAAATTCTCCTTCAAGCAATCGCTACATCAGTAAAAATGAGGCCAAGTATATTGCTGAGAGCGGCATGATTGACGAGGACAATGCACAAAATGTAAGAGTGGGATGTATATGGTTATGGGGTTAAAGAAAACCCTTAGATATCGCATATCCACGACGTTGTTCATGCTCTATGCTATTTGATATTATATAAATTATGTAGTTTGTGATTTGATGGATAACAAAAATAAATCACTGGCAAACACTTAGAAAAACAAGTTTACTTATATCGATTGATCAACAATTTTGATGGGAAATGGGGTTGGAATGTATGTAGCAGGTGTCATTAGTAGGAAAATCTCTCCTGTTCGGATGTTAAACAACAATTCATTTCAATCGGTCGATTTGCTTAAGATATCCATGTTATTCAGTATCAACGTCACAGATATGCATACTATTCCCATTCGGCCCATCTTTATAATGCACTCCTTTAAAACAGCACGGGTACTACTTTTTTACCACAGCTATTTCTAGAAATATGTCGCTAATGACACCTTGCGTTAGATTAAAAACATCAGCTGTTCAAAATTGCAAATCACAACATTGAGATGAATTATTTGATCCCTTCCAAATTTCCATCGACTCACACACGATAGAAACCGCAGTAAGAATTAGAAAAAGGTCATGTCAGTAGCTACTCTGCACTGGCTCAAGAGAACAAGAAAAGGGTCAAGACTAACAACTTATAGTGCGGGCAGCTAACTTTTCTCTTAGCGATTTCCTCAGTAAGGAAAGTACTTGGTAGTGGTTATGAACCATCCTCTGTAGACAAAAGAAACCTAGTTTGAACGCCATATTTGTATCAGACTAGAGAGGTGATTTGACGATAGCTATTTTTAGGCATGTGACAAGCAGGTAAGACTCATCGCTTAGTTGTTCAAAATGTCAGATGTCAACATTTAGACTGCGTGTTATCAACCAGAGAACTGTTCATGTAATAATGGGCTAACTTTAAACAGAGACAAGAAAGCATTGCAAAAGACTGATTAACCGATGCAGCTCTCCACAACATTTACTTCCAACATGTTTTTCTCTAAGTAGGTCATTGCTTGGAATATACATTTCCCTCCGATCTCTACCGTAACCTTATTCACATTAGTCGTAGAATACACTATTCCAGTGTCCTTAGATAACCAAAGATTTGTTTGCATTGAGAATTATCAAATTACAGATTTAACAGAGAAAAATATTTTAAATATTCATTTAATTATTTTGGTTTATAAATTTGCATCAAAGGGATAGGGAGTGGGATATTATAATATTTACACGTGGTCTGTTTATGCCCTTGGTTGCATCGCGGATTGACATTCTCCCAAGGTCGGGTGTCTGCAATGCGACCTCGTGCATAAAAACAGATTATATGCAAACATTGTATATTAATAAGCCGCAAGCCAAACCTGTTAATTGAAGACTGAGGCCGGGCTCCTGGCGTGGTCCAAGCTAGAGAATATTGCACAACGCTTTGAAACGACTGTAAGAACTCGGGATTGACCCCGATCAGTCAACCGCATGTCACCAATGCTGCTGCAGTCAGCATCTTATCTTGGTGATGTCCTCGAAGATCACGTGACCTTCTTAAACTCTACATTTGAAGGTTTCCCCGATTCAACATGCAATGCATGTGCAATTATATAAATATACAGAACCTTTCTATTCAAATCTGAATATAAATAAATGTGTATCAAATCATCATGAATTGTCCCTTCTTAAACTTTCTTGCAGTCTCTGTACTTTTACAATTGGAAATGAGACTCGACTTTTCTTGACAACAAAAATATGTTGACTTTTCTTACTTTCGAATGTGTTATTGTCGATATCCATCCAACCAATCTAAAATGTCCTAAAATATTAACGACATATCAAAGTTGTTTCAAGAGATATAGATTATCTTTAAAGCTTTGCAATGTCAATGCTGGTCAGTATCTATAATATATCGATCGATCAATTTGAAAATATTATGTTTTGTCTCCCATTTCTATAGAACCGCATCCCAGTGGGTGCCATCCTCCGATCTGTACCCGTATGGGGAATGATAATCTCACAATTTGGAACCGAGTGGATGCTATACACTCTCTCGACCCAAACACCTCTGTTTTTGAGAGATTTCTTGAATTTATCAGCAATAGCAGTACGTATATAGGTCTATACACATGAGAGTATACTATCAACTTCTTTTTTTCGGCTACTTGAATATTTGTTCAGGGTAAACTTATATTCAGCAATAGACGGCAGATGCCATATTCAGCCCCCCAAAAACATCAGAAACAAAAGAAGAGCCGGGGACCCAGGCGAACACCCCTTAAAGTCACAGCTTGTATCTTTGAGAAACAAAGGTGTTTGATATATTGTGTGTCCCATTTGACACAAATACGTTTATATAAATGGTCTCATTTCACCAATTGGATAACATGAAAATAAAATGCTCACAACGTTATGTTCCATCAGATATAACGATTATTACATTTTCCATTCTCGACTTTTTGTTTTTGGTTTGCCTGGGCCGTCAAATATACCAATTAAATATGACATTTACAAATAATAAAAAAGGAACATTAAGGACAATTATGAGGTAATTCAAATTGCATAGTCAATTATTACAACAAAACATCGTTTTACTTTGAACCTTACATATTTCATATAACACACATTTAAACATTAGATTCAAAAGTTGTTTGACTAAATAAAAACGATGTTCGTAAAATTCAATCGTAAAATCATTAAATTGATATATGATTATGCAGTCTTTGTTTAAGGCTACCTTCTATAATGTTGCAGCAAATAAAATATTTTTTTTCGTCTTCAGACCAACATTGTCTGTTCCATTCCTCTGTTAACAACAGTCCCATTCATGCATGTAACGGCCTATGTGTCCGACAAGGTTATTGAGAAGGGAACGTTGTCAGTTATCAGAGTACGCCAGCTCAATGATATCTTTGGTAAGATGTTTACGTTTAGGGTAAACGGTGTTTAACGCCATTTCATTCCAGCGTCGTAGACGCGATCAAATTAATCACATTCTCAAATTGTTAGTTTTTTGGTAACTCATTATTACGAGGTCATATCAAAGACGGAACCTCTTATTTATAGTCCGACAACATTTACTTAATTCCATAAGGATAATCTACATCATGAAAACTCAAAGAATGTCCTCGTCATCGCTGGACTTCAAACCAATGACCACCCGTGCTCAAAGCAAATATGATATCGTTATGCTAAAACGTCCTCTTTCACCTGCTTAGATAAATCAATGATGGATTGATGTCCTGCTCTAACCTGAGTAGATACATTAATGAAAGGCTTATGTTGTAAACAATCGCAGATATCAGTGTGAACAGTTAAAAGAAAAGGAATTCGATCAGATCAGTACGTATTAAGACTTAGTAAAAAAATTTTGCTAACATTTATTTTACTATAATCACAGTTATGAATGTGAAAGAGTTTATTTGTGACATAACCGCCTACTTATAGTTCACTACCTTTATCTGAACATATCAAAACAAATATTGTTCAATATCTTCGTTTCATCAGCTGTGGGAAGTTTCTTATCAGTTCATACTTCCGTTGTAATGGATATGTTGAATAGATGCACAAATCTAAATATGTCTTGTGGTTGCTAAGTCTATGTCATTTGTAATTCTATGTAAATTGTTCACGGATTAATAAAGGAAACCTTATTTTACCTTTATTTTTACACAGCCAAGATTGTCATGGCTTTAATTTTTTTGTTTGTTTTAATCTTATCTTGTAAATAGTTTGTTGTGCTTTTTTGTTTCTGTGAGTTTGTTTGTTTATCTATTGACTTACTTAGAAAGTTTAGGGCCTCTCCATTATACAAGCAAACTATTTTCTATGAACATTTGGGTTTTGGTTTCACACTATTCCCAACCCTTAACGTAGCAGATAATTTACTTGAACACTACTCTCCTTTGTATGTATAGTCCTTCTTTCTATTGTTAGTGGGACTTGTTTGCTGATACAACATATTGCACTTGTCATGTTAGACCAGAAAGTTGACACTACTCCACATATTTCTATTTAGCTAGCTCAGGAATATTGTGTTTCATGATTTGTTTCTATCGAAACTAATTGCTTCTTTAAAATCAACCCTACCCACAGGGGACAAGAGAGAGTTGGCAGCTTGTCTTCTACGTATGCCTGATAATTGGGTTGGTGACAACTCTCTGTTTCTTTCTCATGGGATCAGGAAAACTACAGCCTTGGGCGACAGAAAATGTCAACGAGTATACACCCATCATGCAGCTACCAAACGGTATCGAAACAAAAGATGATGTTGTACACTAACTGCAATGGGTGTCTATAATGGTATGAGGTTTTCTGGTGTTACACTTATATACTAAAGAATGTACCAAATTCAACAAGTTACCTTCGTAAAGAAAATCTTTTTTTTCTTCTCTTTTATAGCTTTGTTACGGACAAAGCGAAACAAATGGATAATTTGCTTTTGAAATAAACACACACACACACATACACACACACACACACACACACACACACACACTCACACACACACACACACACACACACACACATGAATCGTAGGGTCATTTTTAAGACGTAGGTTCTACACTTACCAGTTTCACATAGCAATATCTCAGCAACCTCTCAACTTCTCGGAAATAAATTAGTATCAGTCGATAGAGAAATCTTACTTGAAGTATTTTACCTGTTCTTATGTAGCTGAGGGGTGACCACAAGGCTACAATAATTTTTGTATCTGCCTTGCTGATGATTATTACTGCTCAGTCTATTGTTCATTGTATCAATACAGAGTTGCTTGTCTGAAATATTTGATCCATAGCATATCCAACCCTGTGTTCAGCCATGCTTGGTGGTCGGGATGCCTGCATATATAAGGGGGATCTTGTGCACTTTCACTGCTCACTGATATTAATGGGGTCTGGTAAACAAGATAGGGGAATTCAACATTCCCTAGGCTTACCAAGTTGGTATGACAAATAAGAAGGCAGGAGCAGTAACGGAGTCTGTGTATTCATCACGCTGTTGAACGGAAGTAAGACATGGACTTTGTACACTAAGCAGGAAATGTGGTTCCATACATTCCACATGCAAAGCTTACGAATAATTCTGGGCATCAAATGGTTGGACCGAATCATAAATTACGAGGTCTTGGGAAGAGTTGCCACACCGAGCATGTACTATCTTTTCAGACAATGTCGACTCTGTTGGTTAGGTTACATCCGCAAAATGCAAGATGGTTAAACACCAAAAGACTTCCTGGAAAACTATAATGAGGAACCAAATCATAAGAGCGGCTCCAAATAAGGTTCAAAGATATCTGCAAATCAGATATGAAGGCACTGGACATACACATCAATAGCTAGGAAGACCAAGCCCAAGATTGAGGCCCAAGTAAGCGTGGAGATACAGTCCCCAGTTGCGGCAACTACAATAGGGACTGCCATTCCCGAATCGGTCTGCACAGCCACAACAGGTGCTGCAGAGTGGTAAAGTAAAAAAGATAGATCCCCCGAAATGAATAACGCGAATATAGGTCACGCGTGACCAACAGATGCCCCTACCATAATAATTCCGACTTGTGGTTCCCTTTGTCCCAACAAGGTCATATATTTCTAATGTATTTCTTCGTAACAGATACAACCTCCTTTTTTGTTACAATGATGATAACCGGGCCTTTTGTGAATGATTTGGAATGGTGTTTGTAATGCTAAAACTTCTAGTGGTTATATCAACCGTGTCTTTTACTTTGTTTATTCTGGTGTCAACTCAATCACTTTGTAAATTATATACAGCTGTTAGTGTTTGATCAAAATCAATTTAGATTAGATATGAACGTATTCAAATCTGAAAACATTGACAATAGTCCAGTTCAGTCCAAACTTTCCTTAGTATAATTATCACATTCTTCCTCGGAGTATTCAACTTTCACTAAATGCTACACAGTTTGTCACAATTTGATTCTAGCCAGCCATATCAGTATGTGCCTCTACGAACATAAGCAAGACATATAATCTATTATATATTTTCAAAACCTCGCCAAGCAATGACGGCTGTCCATGCTGTAAGAATGGATAGAGCGACGAAAATGCTTTTTATCTGTATTTTTTTTCTCACACTTTTTGCAGCAACTTTGCGGGATCCCCACCTGTTCGATGATAAAATATTGTTTGTTTGATCAAACCCCATTAATACCACACAGAGCAGTGTTGGGTCAAACTCCAAGTTCGGCCATAAAATATACACAAGATACCCGGTATTAATCCAGGCACTCCGACCACCAACCTTGGCTGAACACAGGATATTATATACCGTTAATAATCAGTTTTGTGAATGTACAATTATGTTGTAGTTTTGATATCCCACATGTATTGGGACCTGACACTGACTGGGTAACAGGAATTGATAACGAAAGAAGGTTTGTTTTTTGTGTTTCGGGGGGGGGGGGGGGGGGGGGGGGGGGGAATAATTTTAAAATAAAAAATTTCG